>MUZC01000029.1:587220-599709 GCA_002072015.1 Radix auricularia | reverse complement strand
GTCAAAGTTTTGTGACGTACTTTTTGAGGGGGGGTCGACGATTTTGTGACGACGCGTGACGTAGGGGGGGGGAGGGGGTAAAAAATCGGCAAAAAACGCGTGACGTCATTTATGGACGGCCCCATTATTGTTCATAGTTTCAGTCAAATCACGCAATTTTATTGTTTCTTCTAAAAATGTAAAAATAAAAATAGAAACTCCTTTCGAACCTTCAACTTTGACTCATAATTAATTCTAACCAATGGATAAATGTTTTTTGCAGACCTCCACTTGTAATACAAGTTGCATGAATGAAACAATCATTACAATAGTAAGAGTCAAAATTAGGTTGATGGATGAATGGTTTGAAATGACACGTCTGCACACGGTAAATTTTGTTATTCCCTACGAAACGAAATATTTTAGGCTTGTGATTCTGATATTGGAACAATAACGTAATACTCGGCATCACTTACTGCCGAGTATTGCCTAGTATACGAAAATCGGCCGATGCCGAGTAGCCGAATAGAGTATCGGTTCAGCACTACACATCAGTGCATAGTTAATTGAGACCTTCAGATATTTTGTTTTACGTTTATACTCTTTCTGTTGCTATTAAAAATAAAAATTACTTTTCCAAAAGGACCACTTGGAAAGACCCACAAAAAAAAGCATTCCCGATTTCCTTGAGCAAACAACCGAATCCATTAGATTAAAAATAAGTTAATATATATACATCCATAATAAAACCTTCCCTATACCAAACGTTTTATGAAGCAAATGAGTTCGGAAGTTCCAAGGAGTGGCACGGGGTTCAGGTTGTTATATGGGTTCAAGAAAATCAACATGATGAGATGTACAAAGGGAGTGAGGTCTAAAATAATCACAATGAAACATATCACGACAACGCTGTTTGTATGACATCTCTGAGATGGTGAGTGTATCTTTCACTTACCATTATCCATATGTCCGTAGGTTCTAAATTAATTATTAATTACCGGTGTCGTCTTTGTTTGAAACTTTGTTCATCGTCCCTCCATGTTATCGGCTGTCCTGCACGTGTCCAGTGTAAGTAAACAGATATCCCTGCCCACCAGCTGTCTATCCTCGTGCCTGGATCTAGCTGGAAAAAAGTATATTATTCGACCACAGCTGACCAGATAGGGGGTGGTGGGCGATGGTCTTGTTTCGGTGCCGTGCCGGGGTTCACGCGGGGTTCCTTGTCAATCCAGATGCTGATGGTTCTTGCCCCTGTTTTTTTTTTGTGTGTGTTGGTTTTAGTTGTTTTTTTTTCTGGCTTGAATTAAATATAGACCTATACAGATATTAAAATTGACGCAGCTTTATTTTCTAGTTGAAAAAATAATTTAAGCTAAAAAAAAAATTGTTAAGGGAGACAAAAAAGACGTTTTAATTGAGACAGCCTAATAATAAATAAGCGACTCATTTTTTAAACTATGAACTCTCACAATAAGTTTTAATCGTTTATTATAATCTTTTAAAATGAATAATAATTATTATATTTTAAACTTTAATTTGAAATATAGACTACTAACGTGTCCAGATTTTAAAGTACTCTTGTTACAAGTATTGATTAGAAATTAACGCGAAGCAAACTTTCAATTTTAAATTAGGAATGCCGTTTGATTGGATCCCACTTAAAAAACAAAAATATAAATATAGCTTTAAGGGTTACTGAACGTATAACAATCCTTTA
This sequence comes from Radix auricularia, assembly GCA_002072015.1. Lineage (NCBI taxonomy): Eukaryota > Metazoa > Mollusca > Gastropoda > Lymnaeidae > Radix > Radix auricularia. Next base: position 598,013 of record MUZC01000029.1, on the reverse strand, counting down.
ACAATATACATATAGTTATATTTGACTGTGTTATATACGTTTGTTTCATCAGTTTGTTAAAAAATGTCAAGTATAGCTGGAGTTATAATAGCAATGGTAACATGACGTCATGTAATGTACAAAAGATGGAGCACACCATATATGTAGTTATTATCATCATAATCAATGGGTTAGAGTTCTTGTAAGGTACATGTTGTTATAATAGTCCACTGGCCGTTGTGGGAGAATAATTTTAAAGAAAGTGCGAGCCACAAATCCGTACTAGCGGAAACAATCAGCCGTTTAAGAAACATAACCTTAAATTATCATATTACGCTTACAATTACAATTTAAAATTTAACAATAGCGAACCACAAGCTAAGAAAACAAACACCTTTTTTGGTACATTTCTGATTAACCAAAAATCTTAAATTATAAAAAAATAAATAAAAATAATAACAATACATAAACTAAAGAAGACATTTCTCTCTAACATTCAGAAGACCGGTTTGTTTAATACTCGGTTAGTTTGGTACTCGGTTTGTTTGGTACTTGGTTTGTCTGGTACTTGGTCGGTTTGTTTGGTACTTGGTTTGTTTGGTGCTCAGTTTGTTTGGTACTTGGTTTGTTTGGTGCTCAGTTTGTTTGGTACTTGGTTTGTTTGGTACTCGGTTTGTTTGGTACTCGGTTTGTTTGGTACTTGGTCGGTTTGTTTGGTACTTGGTTTGTTTGGTGCTCGGTTTGTTTGGTACTAGGTTTGTTTGGTACTAGGTTTGTTTGGTACTTGGTTTGTTTGGTACTTGGTTTGTTTGGTACTTGGTTTGTTTGGTACTTGTTTTGTCTGGTACTTGGTCGGTTTGTTTGGTACTTGGTTTGTTTGGTGCTCAGTTTGTTTGGTACTTGGTTTGTTTGGTGCTCAGTTTGTTTGGTACTTGGTTTGTTTGGTCTCAGTTTGTTTGGTACTTGGTTTGTTTGGTACTTGGTTTGTCTGGTACTTGGTCGGTTTGTTTGGTTCTAGGTTTGTTTGGTACTAGGTTTGTTTGGTACTATGTTTGTTTGGTACTTGGTTTGTTTGGTACTCGGTTTGTTTGGTACTCGGTTTGTTTGGTACTTGGTCGGTTTGTTTGGTACTTGGTTTGTTTGGTTCTAGGTTTGTTTGGTACTAGGTTTGTTTGGTACTTGGTTTGTTTGGTACTTGGTTTGTTTGGTACTAGGTTTGTTTGGTACTTGGTTTGTTTGGTACTAGGTTTGTTTGGTACTCGGTTTGTTTGGTACTGGGTTTGTTTGGTACTGGGTTTGGTTGGTACTTGGTCGGTTTGTTGGTACTTGGTTTGTTTGGTGCTCGGTTTGTTTGGTACTAGGTTTATTTGGTACTAGGTTTGTTTGGTACTTGGTCGGTTTGTTTGGTACTTGGTTTGTTTGGTGGTCGGTTTGTTTGGTACTAGGTTTGTTTGGTACTAGGTTTGTTTGGTACTAGGTTTGTTTGGTACTCGGTTTGTTTGGTTCTCGGTCGGTTTGTTTGGAACTCGGTGAAGTTAAGGATTCAGTTTTTTGATGCCAGTATGTGGACTGTGTTTTGAAGACGGGAAATGTGTATGGCTGGATGATGTGGAATGTGTATACAAAGGAGGAATATAACCAAACACACCAAACTTAAAGACATCTCCCCGTCGACCGAAACAAACCCCTGACATTCTAAAAGAGGGTAAAACCTGACATTCAAAGAGAGGGTAAACCCCTGACATTCTGAGAGAGGGTTCCAACTCCATCTCTAACTCCGGTGTAAATCGATGATGTGGGAGGGGGAGGGGTGTATTTAAAAATGGTATTTCGTTAGACAATACGTTAAAAAACGCTCCTAGGTCGCGCCGTCACCTAATATCGACTTTTCTCTCAATGTCAATTTTGCTGTTCTCGTAGCAGCTCTGTTTCTTTCTTTTAAATCTTCAGAATGTTTGTTTTTAAATATATTATATTAACTTCACCGTCTTGCTGTGATCTCTCTCTCTCTCTCTCTCTCTCTCTCTCTCTGTCTCTCTCTCACTCTCTCTCTCTCTCTCTGTGTGAGTGTGTGTGTGTGTCGTGATCGAACCTGCCGAAAAGCAAAAAGCAAAAAAGAACCCACTTTCCGTGAACCCATCGAGCTGAAATTTTGCACATAAACTTGTATCAACTAACAATGCATTGTATCAAAATTTCAGATCGGTTGAAAGTAACGTAATTAAAATAATGAATTTTAAGTTTATCTCTACGCAGCCGTCTGCTATAGTTGACCTCCACGGGTCACTAAAGTTCACTCCAGCCATTGATGACCACATCCCCGTGTTTTACAGCATGGGGAGTTCAGACACGTTCAGTATGTTAATGTTTGTCGCGCGGTGCGTATTGTATTGAAATAATCAATACTTTTAGTAATGGCTCATTTATAAGGGACTTATAGACAAAAACTTTTTTTTTTAAACGGGTTGTTTACTTTACTGTTTGCTTTGAGGGCCTCGTATACGTTCATTGTTATCACGTGTCCTCTGTTTGCCCCGCCCTCTTCTTTATATGAACTGTGGTTGTGAAGTTGTCCGCAGTTGTTAAGTGCTTATTTCCCTGGTTATGTTATTATATTATATATAGTAGGGGGTTTTAGCAAATGCTGGATAGTGTTGGACAAGGTATTCTCAAGAGGCGTGTCCTATCACAAGAGGCGTGTCCTATCGCAAGAGGCGGGGAAAGGAGAATTCAGCCGACCAACCATGACCTTGGTATTGAGGCCCCGTCGTCCTCTTAATGTTGATCGACAGATCCAATGAATGTTGACCGACAGATCCAATGAATGTTTCAACTCTATAGTATTTAAAAATAGACAACATCCACACGGGCTATGCAAATCCCTTTCCAACTTTATTCATAAAAAATAGTTATACTTTAATTTCCTTTTAAATCATTGCCAAGGTCGTCAATATTGCTTGAACGTTTAATTGTGGCCCCACCCTCCCTCGACTTACGATGAGTAGTAAGACAAAATATTGACCCCTCCCTTTTTTGTGTGCATTGTACAGTGACTATGAGAAAGATGTCTCATTTAATTTGTGCTTAACTCACTTTTCTTACTTACATTACATCTTGAATGACATGTCATTTTGTAGTCTCACCTGTTGAGAGCCGGGTGATGGTGACGGACATCGAGAGCTAACTTCATTTGTCATTTGACAAATATAATATGCCAGAATCAATCATCATATAGAACGAGTGGTTCAACCACAATCGATTATCATACACAAGTAAATAGGTATTAGTAATAGATACGGGGCCAACTCCGATAGTTAAGCAGCTTCTACTTGGCATTTTTGCTGCACATGACAACTTGTAACAGATATTGACAACTTGTAACAGATATTGACAACTTGTAACAGATATTGACAACTTGTACTTGTAACAGATATTGACAACATGTAACAGATATTTCCTAAGACTCTTTGTTTTTATCAGTTTGGGCATTTTAAATTAAATGTTTGCCTTTTAAAATAAAATTTTCAAATTAGCTTCGAAAAGAAAATTAAATATGGATACACATACATCTCTTAAAAAATAACTACGGATGTTTCACTAACATGAGAATCACTGTATGCCCAGTAAATTTGCCCAGGCGAATTCCCCACTCCCCTACAATTTGCAAAACGTCTGGCTGACTACGACCCCGCACACACTGCAAGCAGCCACCGTCGCTGATTCAGTTCGCGTACCTACTCCAATCAAAGAGCAGCACGAGCGCCAACACCACACCCCTTCTCGGTTGTGACCCCGCCTCCCGGAGCCAGCGGGCGAAAAGAAATTGCGCATTTTCAAAGAACTCTGCGTATCTGTCGCACGTTGTGTCGTACTCCGCTCTATGTAGGTCAGAAGATGAGAAGAAAAAACCAGTACTCCCCCTCCCTCTCACTGCGCATTGTTGATGTTGAGGTTTAAAAAAAAAACGGGGGCCGTGAAGCAGATTTAGAGAAGGAGAGAGAGAGAGAGAGACAGGGCCGGAAAAAATGGGTGGGGGTATTTTTTAAAATGTTCTATATGCCATTCCTGGCCCTCTCTTCCTATTCAAAACCCGTGCCCTCCCAAGGACCCCGAGAGACGTGGAGGGGTAGTAGAGTCGTTGGAGGGATCGAATGCTTATTGTTCAGTGGTTCGTCTCTCCAATTTGGGCGCCACCGCGCGATAACCGCCCGTTCGCTTCTCTCGCCAACCAAAAAAAAAAAAAAAGAAGGATTTTGAGGTGTCGACTGTGCTGGGTGTTCGGCGCCCCCCACATCACTCCCCACCCAGCTTGGGCCACCGGCAGCAGAGGATTATTGGTGGCCGAGTATTCGACAAATGATAATGGAAGGATTGCAATAAGTTCAAGCGGCTAAAACTAACAACACAACAAATGAATGTGTAGTGTGGCCGTTGCTATTGCGGAAATGGGACTCCAATAGCTGCGTGGTTTTTCGTTAACATTTCGTGTGTGTGTTCCTTTCATTTCAATCTTTTTTATGGAGTTTCAGTGTATTTACGGGGAAAAAGTTATAAACTTTAATTTTTAAAGTAGTCATAAATAATAATTATTCCGCCAAATACCGAAAAATCGAGGATTGTTTCTTATACCCTTTTCCCTCGTGTTCCAACATTTTCATTCAACCGTCGTTTAAAAAGAAAAGGGAAGAGTCCCTGTGTTGTGTTTCACGTTTCGAATGTGTTCTTACCAACCTGCTCAACGCATCGGTCCCGTTGAATGACCTCCAACGTGCCGCATTTAACGACGGATAACTTCATCGAACGGACCAGGCACGTCTGCTGCCTCGTCGTGCATGCACTGACCCAAGGGATAGCCCTAACGTAGGCCAACGAACGGTCGCGGCCAGTGCAAGGGATGGCCACAGGTGAGTTACCGTTTTTTATATTTAAAAACAAAAAGGGCAATGCCATGCCACTGATTTCATTAATAACAAAGATATCATTAGACGCAAAGTTTAAAGTTTAGTCGCTTGCCTTTAATTTATGTGAAATAATAAATATATTGAAGACGGTATCGATATAGACAATATAGTAGTAGCAGGTTTAAAATTCGTACTACTTTTTTTGCCCTATCTGCATTCCGTTTATTGAAAATTAAAGCACACAAGTCGTTTGTGTTCACTGTTAATGAACGGAAATGTAATTTAATACACAGTTTGCTGTCATCATTAGCGTTGAACATACCCGGGCATCGTCTAACCTAATTATTACACTGCGCTTGGTGGCCACATGTTGTGTTTGCGTGTAAATCGATTACTCCAATAGCGGTTTGTCGGTCAACGTAACGATTTTTTTGGGGTGGGGCTTATTTTCAGATTTAAAGTCCATGATCGTAATCGATAAATTCCCGCATTTTAAAGTACGTTACTTCTGGAAAATTTAACAATTTTTTTTTTTACCTTTGTTGTGTTTTTTTTTTTTACAATAAAAAGCGAGACAAAGTTATTTCAGTACAACTGAACTGACACCTTCCATTAAGGAATTGAATAACTTCACTCCACTTACATTGCTCAAATCAGCTGTTGATACTGGTTGCATTAGCATCTTTGCCACACACCGTGGTTTGGGGGGTGGGGTTTCTTTACCCGATATCGATTAACCTTAAGACCTTGCAGCGGACGCTTCTTTTCTTTCCTTTTTTTGTCGTTGTCGGATGGTAACCTATTTTCGAGCATCCTAAGGTGCAACCGTGGAGAGCATTCCAATAAATGTGGTGAATCCCCCACCCACCTCCTCCCTCGCCACCACTCTTCTCGATCCATTCTTATTTCGGTCATTATTTGCATGTCCTCTTTGTCTCGGTTTCGCTTTTCCTGAGGATTTCTGTCGCCGGGCTACGGGCTCCCAGAGACCGTGGGTGGCAGTCGGGCCGTCACCCACGTAGTTCTCTAGGTAAGCCGAGAAGAGCAGACGACCGACAGACGACAATGCAGGTCTGCTAGTCGTCCCCGGCACGACTCGCCTTCTTGCACCCCGACCCCCCCTCCCCTTCCCTACCTCAATCTCGAGACCATTGTCTTTTGTTGTCGCCGTCCTATTTGGGAGGGGGGGGGGGCAATTTCCGGCAAATGATTGTAAAACTAAATTTACTGTGGCAGTTCTGGAGATAAGGGTCGGCTAGGTGGGAAGTCACGGGGACAGGGTCAGAAAGGTGGGAAGTCAAGAGGGCATGCTCACAAAGATTATAAGTCAGAGGAGCATGCCCAGAAAGATGGGAAGCTGGGATGCAGGGTCAGAAATATGGGAAGTCATGGGGGCATGCCCAGAAAAATGGGAAACTGGGATGCAGGGTCAGAAATGGAAGTCATGGGGGCATGCCAAGAAAGATAAGAAGTCTTTTGGGCATGGTCGGAAAGATGGGAAGTTCATGATTTCATAGACGGAAAGTCATGATTTTATAGACGGAAAGATGGGAAGTCATGATTTCATAGACGGAAAGATGGAAAGTCATGATTTTATAGACGGAAAGATGGGAAGTCATGTTATAGACGGAAAGATGGGATATCATTGGGGCATAGGCAGAAAGGTAGTATTCATTATTTATGGACAGAAAGGTGTGGGAATTATTTTGGCCAGGGAGATACTTGGGGTAAAATGATCCTTGTGTAAATGGAGCTATTGATAAGAGATAAAAGAAATTAATTTTTCTTATATTAAATGGGGATACAGAGCTTAATTTGTCTTATGTTGAATGGGGATACAGAGCTTAATTTGTCTTATGTTGAATAGGGATACAGAGTTACAGAGCTTAATTTGTCTACTGTTACATATGGATACAGAGCTTCATGTGTCTTATGTTGAATGGGGATACAGAGTTACAGAGCTTAATTTGTCTTATCTTGAATAGGGATACAGAGCTTAATTTGTCGTATGTTGAATAGGGATACAGAGCTTAATTTGTCTTATGTTGAATAGGGTTACCTACTTAATTTGTCCACTGTTATATAGGGATACAGAGCTTATTTTGTCTTCTGTTATTTATTACTGGTTTGTTGTTTTTAAAGAAGATCTGAATTATTTTTCACCATCTATGGTTTATAAAAGTGAAATGTGTAGGAAACTAGGAGATAAATCTTGAAATTTTGAGATGAATTTTTGACACTGTGTAGTGAGACAACTTGTATGCTACCACTACATCTATATACATAACTTGTACTCTACCACTACATCCACATATATAACTTGTATTCTAACCCAACATCCTTATATATAACTTGTATTCTACCCCTACATCTATATATATAACTTGTATTCTACCACTACATCCACATATATAACTTGTATTCTACCCCAACATCCATATATATAACTTGTATTCTACCCCTACATCCATATATACATATACATATAGTTATAAAGCTAATATAAACTAGAATCCTGCCATTGCTTGTACTGCACTGGGCATTCTTTAAAATTCTGTGAAATAGCACAGCATTAAAAACAAAAAATGTCAAATTTGTTCTCATATTTAGTGCGTATATTCTCCTCTGTCAGGATTACCTTAACACTCTAAATTTGTTTGTTTTTGGTGGAAATTATAAGTTTTACTTACGCCCCTTGGAATTGAGATTTGAGTTTTATAAATACCCATTGAAAAGGAGCACTAAGTTTTATAAATACCCCTTGAAAGTGAGCTGTTAAGTTGTATAAATACACATTGAAAGGGAGCTCTCTTTTATAAATACTACTTGAAAGTGAGCACTAAGTTTTATAAATACACCTTGAAAAGGAGCTCTAAGTTTTATAAATACACCTTGCAAGTGAGCAATGAGTTTTATAAATACCCCTTGAAAGGGAGCACTAAGTTTTATAAATGCCCCTTAAAAGTAAGCACTAAGTTTTATAAATACCCCAGAAAAAGGTGCACTAAGTTTTAAAAATACCCATTGTAAGGGAGCACTAAGTTTTATAAATACACCTTGAAAAGGAGCACTGAATTTTATAAATACACCTTGAAAGGGAGCACTGAGTTTTACATGTACCCCCTAAAAGGGACCACTGAGTTTTACATGAATCCTGGATAGTGAGCACTGAATTTTATAAATACCAATTGAAAGTGAGCAATTAGATTTTTAAATAATCCTTGCGGAAAAGAGCACTTCCATACAATATCTTTATAAAAAAGTCTTTGTTAAAACTGATGTGAGCAAATTACAATTATTCTAAGAATCAACTTAACTGAACTGTTGATAACTTGACATTTAAACAGCCAAGTAATTTATTATTACTATTAATATGATTGCAATTTCATCATAATTTATTTAATTGAATTCAACTTCTGCCTACTGGCGACCTAAAACAACTGTGCGAATGCCTCACATGATAATCATAATCATTAAAGGCACGTGGCATTTGGAAAAACTGAAATTTCATCCGAAATTTAAAGACCCGCTTAGAAAGTAAACTAAGTTTAATTTTTTAAGACCAAATTCTAATTCCTGGAGTGGGGGGGGGGGTGTAATTTTGATTTATGTTCTTATGGTTCTACGTTGGTATATTTTAGATATATGATTTGTTATGGATTAAACTAGCATCTGCTTATTTCAAGACCATTTTAAAATTATGAAACATGTTTATCTTTAAGTTTCCGTGACATTTGCTCTGTTATTTCATGCAGTGGTGTAAGTGACCGTGAAGCCTGTAGGTTTATTCATTGCTAGTCATTCGTCACGAAGCACGAACTACGGCGACGAAGTAAGGATAGTGTTATTTTTTCTTCTAACCTTTGGCTTTTTTTAGTTTCGTTATAAGGTTTAACGATACAAGTAAAAAATATAAACAATTTTTTAAATTCAAGCTAGTGAAATAAGGCGGTGTAGAAACTAAAAACCCATCAGGAATTGTACTTTCTACAGGATGCGTGTTAAAAGTCAATAGCGAGGTATTTCAACTTCAACAAAAAATGATTATAACAATAAGACGATGATACATTGGTAAATAAAAGTACTAACTAACTGCTTCAGATGAACCTATGCGATTAGGTTTGAAAAAGGACTGAATATCATAATTTCGGTTTGTTATTAATACTAACTCTTTAGACTTTGTGAGTTCGGACCCTGGAGGAACACAAAAGTAAGACCCGGTTCAGTATGTTCTAGATCTTATTAAAGAAATTTGAAAAACACCACCCGCCTGCGTATTTAATTATTGCATGTTGAAAATTCCGCCTGTTCGTATACGTATAACCGTATGTTTATTTGTGGGGATTTCATTCACATTTTTATTGTTACAAAGAATTATTTGTAAGGTGTTACTAATCTGCTTGTTCATTATGTATTTAATCTGTAAATGTTAATATGAGTATAGAAAATATATTTGAAGTACAAGATTGTCTATTATCCTCGTAATTTAGTTTACAAAACCTTATTTCACGTGTCGGTCGGACGATGGAAAAGTTTTTGTCGCGCGAAACCTATTATCGATGGCGCGTACTGCTGGACCCGAAACTTCCCATAATAGGTTGAAATGAACACGGCAGCATAAAAATCTACTCTATGGTGTTATCAGCGATGGTTTAGGTCTGTATTTTAAAATGTTTTACGCGTGTAGTGAGAACATTATGGTGATTTATGGCGAAGGCGCATGCTCTGCAGTTTTAGTTGTCTTTGTTGTTTTAAATAGTATTTTTAAATCTTTATGTTGAACATTTCTTTAGATCTCGTTAATTTTTAAAGTGTATTTTTAACGTTTATTTGATAAACAATACAATTTATTATGATTTTTGGGGGGTTAATTATTTACATTCTCTTTAGAATTTTTCAGCTTTTTTATTTCGATGATCAATAAAAGTAACAGAGTGTTTTATAATGAACTATAATTTTTGACACGTGATATAAAATTACTGTTAAATTTAATACAAAATTAAGATATTGTTAACCCACCGAATAAGTTTTGAATGGTCGGAGATAATTCAATTAATTAATAACACACGTGCTAACTTATTTAAATGGAACGACTAGTAAGGTTATTAGTGAATTTTATAATCTTTGGGAAAATCTGTTAGTGAACTTGCCAGTCCATGTCACACAACGTGTTTTAGTGAACTTGTTTTACTACACATTGTCCAACAACTGGGAATCTTGAATTCATATAATTTCATTCCGAGCTCTACAGTCGGCAATGCTTCCAACAATACGTCACTTTCAGCTGCTTTATATTTCTATCCTGAATCACCACTTAACAATGTCTAATGTGGTTACATTTCAATGGAAGAAATTAGTTTTCTGAACATTTTTAGTTTTAGCTCTTTAGTCAGTTTTTAATTTACTCCACCCAAGCTTATCAACACTTTTAATCCCAGACTTATCATCCTTCAAAATTAATACTGAGAAAATACAAATATGAAATGTGGAGTGACCGAGTCGTTGATGTTCTCTATGTCTTCACATTGTTCTGTGAGTTTTATATCTGAGTTGTTTTTAGTCATCCATGAAATGCTAAACCATAGGCAGTATATAACTGTTTGTTGCGGTCATCAAAGTTTATTAAACCGTGGACATCAAATCTTCCATTCTCACGTGTTACACCAGCGACATTTCTTTTGTTCATTGTTTGTTTAACAAACGAGATTGTTTTTTTAAAATTAACTTTGTTTGTTACCTTTGCCTATTAAAATTACTCTAAATTTTATGAAATGTGCCCCATATCATTGTGCAATGGCTAATGTGCCACATATCATTGTGCAATGGCTAATGTGCCACATATCATTGTGCAATGGCTAATGTGCCACATATAATAGTGCAATGGCTAATGTGCCACATATAATAGTGCAATGG
>MUZC01000029.1:555804-578339 GCA_002072015.1 Radix auricularia | reverse complement strand
GTGTGTGTGTGGGGGGGGGGTATGGTTTAGTCTCGGCGGTTGTTTTAGGGAGAATTTCATTAAATGAAGTAAATGCTTTGATGCACCAGATGAACTTAATTACACATTTGCTAGACGTATGGGTGAGCTAGAGTTGCATATGTGATAGACGTGCTGAGGCAGACTTACACATGTTCTAGACGTGGTGATGAGGTAGACTAACACATGTCTTAGACGTGGTGATGAGGTAGACTTACACATGTGTTAGACGTGCTGATGAGGTAGACTTACACATGTGTTAGACGCATCCTGCATACTTGCACCCTCCTTCCTTTGACCCAACCGGTCAGTTTGGACCTGATCTTCCAATGGTGCAGCCCGCTCCCCGTCTCCCCCCACCCCATTAGTCAATGTAAGTCATGCAGTCACCTTCACCAACGGGCCATCCCAGGTCAGCAGCCACATGATGACCCATTGAACATGCTGGCGACCTCTACACACCCCTAGCCGTGACCTTTTGACACCAAACCTGCATTCCTCCGACGCCTCGTTCGCTTGGCTTCTCCGTGGTACGAAAGAGTGGACAAGCACTCTGTCGCCTGCCTCTTAATTCCTCCCCCCTCTATCGACCCCCTCCCCTCTAACTGGCTCCATTCAAACTGTTATTTAACAAATTCTTCAGAAGAGACCGGCGAGGTATGATCAGATTGGGGGGGGGGGAGGTGTCATTAAAAAAGATCCACAGGTTTGTGTCGCGAACAAATTTGTCCGCGATCATTTCCAGGTCAGGGTATAAATAAATAACCGACTATGACGGGGAGCCAAAACCAAGAATGGCGGATTTCTGGGTCGGGGTTGTCAATGTTTGGATCACAAGGAGAAAACAAATGTAGATGTGGGTCTTTTGGGGCTGGGGAGGGATATAGAATGAGACTTTCGTTTGCGCAAAAAGAGGAGAGAGAGAGGGGAAAAAAGCCCACACCATTGAATGACAATTGACAGAACTTACAAACTACTCAAAATTTAAAATTACTCTATAAGTTACCCTTAAACCAGTAGTCCAAGTAACGCTACCATTTAACAATATTTCCTTTGCACTGTGTTCAAATGTGTTCAAACCTGATAATTGTGCGGTGCGTAGGATGTTAATTAGTTTTAGGGCGTGAACAAAAGTTTGTGGTGGACACTTGTAATTGATCATTATGCATAACAATTAAATTCCATGAATGCATGTTTGACTATTAACTTGTGTAGAATGGAGTTTCTCCCATTGGCGACCCTATTGACTTTAAAAAAGGGTGGATGGTATTTTTTTTGTCTTGGGCGTTTGCTTATTGAAAGAAAATTAAAAAGACTTCAACACATGTAACGTCTACTTTAACAACTTATCCATTGTAATAAGAAAGTTATTTATGATGTTTTTGATTTCACTTAAAAAGAACAACAAAACATTCATAGCATTTATTGTTTAAATTAAGGCTTTCGTCAAAATCTAAAATTTTGCTTGCAAAATTTTTCGCAATCATCAAAAAGTCTCATATAGGTTAAAGTCATTGCATATCGTTGAACATAATGAAAAATTATATGCATACATACTGAGCCGGTAAAATGATACAACCACTTTGTGTTATATTTTTTCCGAAACGTCTATTTCCTTGAATAGAATGGAATGACTTCATTGTACTGGTATCTGATGCTTACATTTACTTATCTCAAAGAGCGATCGTTTCCTTCTAATATCTTAAGCCATCAGTCAAATTTTACTCTGGGCCATTCTTGTCGTTTTAAAAACAGTAATTTAAATTATATGGACAAAATAACGAAACAGTAAATCTTTGTTTATATAAAAAAATTATTATTATGAATAGTTATAAATATAAAAGTAAAATTAATATACTTTTTCAAAACACATTGAAAGGCGATGCGGATTAATATTAATATGAACAAGATCTGCCTACACTAGAGGTGCTGCCCGAAGAGTTCAGCAGGTGTACTTTACGGATCAGCCTCTGGTAAGAGTCAAAGGTACCCAAAAAATTGCTCGGAAGCTATAAAACATTGCAATGAATCAAAATATCCGAATATTTATTGCTCACTGAAAATCGTGTATGAGATTTCTGTGATTTCCCGTGTGAGCGAAGGTTCAGTGCACTGCGACATTTGCACAATTACATGAGATGTTCAATGGGACAGGAAAGACTTACTTGCATTGATGCGTCACTACGCTTTCAATATCAACAAAAACAGTGTTTTACAGATATTTATTAACAAAAACCCCAAAAGCGTTTACATCGAAGATGTTCTAAAATAAACCTCATAACAATGTGGTCTTCCGCCTTGTCGGCTCTGTACCATATATGTGTGTAATTCAAATTCTTTAACGCTTGCGCCTGCAGATTTCATTATTAAGAAAAGAAATGAATGATCGAGTACTTGAATTTTTAAAATAAAATACTTTTTTGGAAACCTCTATTTACAGTCTTAATTATTTATTGCAGGAAAACCTTTTTGGTCACTCTTCACCCTGAAAACATTTTTGGGTTCTTTTTGTTGTTGCAAAACGAGGGGGAAAACAAGAAGTTTAATTACCGCTCTCAATAAAACATAGGCACATAATTATTGATTAAAGATTCTCGTCCAAATTTGACGTTTTGGCACAATATGTTGTAAATATCTTAACATGAAATGCCTTCGCGACAAGTTTGCGAACCCCCCCTTTCAAAAGTCTGGGTACGGCCTTGAATCTTATGCTCACATAAAGATGCCAGGTTTTCAGGATATCCGCACTGCAATATTGTGCAGTCAAACTTCTCATAAGATTAATTCGTTCAAGAGTCTTACTCGTTAACCGAAACACTCGTCAAATGAAACAATTTTCCCCATGCAAATCAATGTAAAATACGAAAATCCGTTCCATGCTGAACAAAATTATTACTTTTCAAAAAATTGTATTAACATTTATCCAAATAAAATTACTTATGAATTGTCAAATTGTGAAAGATTTGGAATACATTTTAAATTTGAAACAACTAAAATAAAATTTGGATTTTAAAAAATCGTTAAATAAATAATTTCCTTTTTTAAAAGAAAACTACCCCAAGACATTTATTTTTGCCCAGATTCAAAATTTGACGAAAATGTGTCTTAACAGTTGCGTAGAAATTCTTGACACTCCTGTTGAAGCATCCACTTAGCATCCACCTTCTTAATTGTTCATGAGAATAGTGCAGATCGTTGATGTTGGCCGATGGCAGTTGCGCGCTACATTAGCCACCTTGCTCTCGCTTTTCAATGTTTTTTTTTTCCATTTCAACAGTTATTTTTTGCTTTCTCTTATGATTGTCTTCTAGTATTTATTTTCGAAGACATTTTAGCACAGGTTATTACACAGCTCTCGTTGATCCTTGACTGACCAAATTATTTTGTTAACTAACTGTTACGCTATCAGCTCTCTCTCTGCCTGCAGCTCCTCCTCACTCGCGGGATTTTGCGTACACCGAACGCACGCCGAGGCTCACTTTCTGAATACATTACTAGAAAACCAGCCATGCTTGACCCCCTTTTTTTGTGAAAACCACTCCCCCACCCCAACCTCCGTGTGTTGCAGGGGTTATCAGCCCTGGTTTATGAATGAACGGCTAACGCGCTACAACGGTAGGGACACTTTTTTTTTTTTTTTTTTTTTTACTACAGCAGGCTTTTTTTATATTCAGGTTGGTTTCTTGCAATATATTTCTTTTTTTTTTTCAGGCTCTGTTGTTGGAGGGGGTGGGGAGGAGCGAACCGCTGGGGAAAGATAGAGGAATGGCTGGGGACGGGGAGCGGCTCAAACTGAAGCTCTTGGAGTTGTCTCTCTTGCATGTGCCATCTTTTTCTTTCTTTCTCTTTTTTTTTAATACGAAGAAAGAAAAAAATGGAGGAGAAAGGTGGGAGGGGGGAGGAGCAGAAGAAAATACCAAGCAGGGAGGGTTATTCTTTTTTCTTCTTCCGTTTTTTTTTCCACAAGGCTGAATATTTTTGAACGTGTTAAAACCACTGGCCATGGCGCGAAACGTTTCGGGGCAAAGGTCAGAAGTATGTGTGCCAAAGTTTCTGTGTTGTGTGCGTGTGTGCCAGTTTCCGTGCTGTTGTATGTGTGCTTGTGTGTTAATGTTAACTGTGCTTTTGTATGTGTGCCAATGTTAACTGTGCTGTTGTGCGCGTATGTCAAAGTTTCATTTACATTGTTGTATGTCAAAGTGTGCGGACTATTGTGCGTATGTCAAAGTTTATATATAATGTCCAGCTCACCTCCCCCCAGCCGGTTATCCCTGTTGCCCCGTGGGTTCATTTTATTATCATCACTTTTGTCTTGTCTATTTTCTAAGCATCTATTTTGAAACTCCATATAATAATTGTGTGTACTTCACAACACTTCGTGACCATTGGATCACACATCAATGACCTCCAAAGGTCATCTTACAAGAGGAGGGTGATGATAATGATAAAGACATCACGTTTTCACTACAATTTCCAAATACGTGGCTACGCTTTCCATTAGTCACCTTATATTTATATTAACCTGTTCAAACTGAATTCCATCTTCTTACTTAATGTGTAAACTCCTTGTTAGAAATTTTATATGCTAGACCAGGGGTCTCCAAACTACGGCCAAATATGACCCGAGAGGCCCTCTCATACGGCCCATGGAGACCTTTTAATCTCCTATTTGTATCTGTAGTTCACCACAAAGCTTAGTAGTCGGCCCCCAAACTGCTGTATGACAGTTAATGCGGCCCCTCGGCAGAAAAGTTTGGAGACCCCTGTGCTAGACTTAAAGTTTAAATACAAACTTCTTTCGAATGCGTTTTAAAAACATTTTTGTTACATTACATCTACTAGATACCCCCCCTCCCACTCAAATCTTCACTAAAAATGCATTCCGACATTTATTGCAGCCAAAAAATATAAAATTATGAAGATACTTAAAATTATAGTAAGCTTTTAACTTTTAAGAAACACAAAAGGAAATTTTAAAAAAAAACTTATTTTGAAATTTGTTTTTAAAGACGTAAACTTAACGTTAAAAAATTATCTGCCTTGCACAAAACCGACATCAATCAAAGAGAGAAATTTCAAAATCTTTGCTAAATTTGTAGAAAGTCTTTGACTTGGTTAATTTTTTTTCAATATTTTCAGTAAACTATTTTAATTAATAATTTACATGACTGTTTGACATCATATACATACACATATCAATCGGAGTTTAAAACAAAAAAAAAACAAGCAACTTTAGTTTATTTAGCTTTGTTTCTAAAATATAAATACTTGCAATATAGTACAATGAAGCATATCGGTGTGGGTGTGACAGAGCAAACATATTCTCTTGTTTAAGAGTATAGTTTCATAGTTATTATTACCAAAATATATACTTAAAAATTAATGTTATAGATAGTTGGAAGCATTTTTTTAAAAAATAGGTGCTTGCTAATGCCCACTTCTTCTTTCCCTTGAAAATTGTTTCTGTGTGTTGTTGTTTTTTGTTTGATGATGAAAGCATCTTTCCAACACCAATTTACTCTCGCCAAATCTGGAAACTCCTTGTAGAAGATGAGCTAATGATATCAACTTTATTCACTATTTATTTGAATGTTAAATGCTTACAGGATCAATGCGGACGTCAATTCCGGTTTCGAGTTTGGCATGAATTTCTTTTTTTAAAAAAAAGCTTTCTTAATCAACAAGAGGTGTTTATACCATTAAAATAAAATTGGGCGTTAAAATTTTTTTTTTTTCAATTTTAATCACCGCATTTCAAATGTCGTTGAAATGAAAATGATATGACCAGGGAGCATGTTATGCTATGTTGTTTAATTAATATTTACCTGCGTTGTACCTTAAAGGAAATAATTAGCTGTCGGTTGTAATAGGTTGACAGTTAACGCTAAACACCGCCACATGCTGTAATAGGTTGACAGTTAACGCTAAACACCGCCACATACTGTAATAGGTTGACAGTTAACGCTAAACACCGCCACATACTGTAATAGGTTAACAGTTAACGCTAAACACCGCCACATACTGTAATAGGTTGACAGTTAACTCTAAGCACCGCCACATACTGTAATAGGTTGACAGTTAACTCTAAACGCCGCCACATGCTGTAATAGGTTGACAGTTAACGCTAAACGCCGCCACATGCTGTAATAGGTTGACAGTTAACGCTTAACACCGCCACATACTGTAATAGGTTGACAGTTAACTCTAAACGCCGCCACATGCTGTAATAGGTTGACAGTTAACTCTAAACACCGCCACATACTGTAATAGGTTGACAGTTAACTCTAAACGCCGCCACATGCTGTAATAGGTTGACAGTTAACTCTAAACGCCGCCACATACTGTAATAGGTTGACAGCTAACTCTAAACACCGCCACATACTGTAATAGGTTGACAGTTAACTCTAAACGCCGCCACATGCTGTAATAGGTTGACAGTTAACGCTAAACGCCGCCACATACTGTAATAGGTTCACAGTTAACTCTAAACGCCGCCACAACTACACTAGAGCGTCTTGACCATGTACCGAGCGTCTTGACCATGTACCGAGCGTCTTGACCATGTACCGAGCGTCTTGACCATGTACCGAGCGTCTTGACCACGTACCGCCAATTTATTCACTGTATGATGAGCTGACGGCCACGAAAGAATTTGAAGGCGTCGGACCACGGGGTCTGCCTTGTCACCTCAAAGGCCGCCACTGACCCCATATTAAAGTTGTCGCCACTGACCCCATATTAAAGTTGTCGCCACTGATCCCATATTTAAGATTCCGCCACTGCCCCCACATTTAAGTTGCCGCCACTGACCCCATATTAACGTGGATGTTGCTTGGGGTCGCTTTAGATTCTGATAGCTAAAGCCACTTGGTCAAATATTTCATTGGAATTTTTTACGGGCCCTAGCTTCTAGAGACATTTTCTCATCTTTAAAAAAAAAAGTTTAAAAAAAAAAAACTTTTTTGTTTTGTTTTTAAAATGTGTTTTTATATAATCTATGTATTATTGAATTCTATTACACAAGCGTTATCATTTCATTTGTCCAAATAATGATTTGTTGGGGCTTTTATATTTGCACACTCAAACTACCCCCCCCCCCTCCAAACTACACAAAACGATGTGATTTCAAATAACTGACATCATTACCTGGTCAAAAAAAGATGAATTCATTGATCTTTAGTGGTCTTTGTTTCCAGACTATTTATCTCATTCAAAATCAAACCTTAAAAGCGCACCAAGTTTGACCGCCCTCCATTCCTCCGCAGACGAGAGATTATTTAGGTTTTTAGCGGCACAAATAACTGTTTCCATAGCGTTGCACGGTTTCAATGGCCCGTCCATAGTCATGTATTCCACTGGTGTTTAAGAAAATTACCCTACCACATGCCGATGTGACCTACTAAACTTGCCTTGACCTCAATCGCCGTGGATACCGTGTGGCGGTGCTAAGTGGCCTATTGGAACACGCATTTAAGCTTTACTTAACGGCGACCACTACATGATGATATAATCCTAGGTTTCGGAGGCAAGAACGACGACGAGGCACATAGCACAAAACCTTAACCATAGAAAACACACGAAATGGGTTCATTTTAATGACGTTTTAAAACAATATCCCGGTCACGTGCCATCAACTTTCTATTTATGGCACCGGCTGGGGAGGGCAATGTGAAAGTAATCTGTTGTCCACTGTTGAGGGGACGCGCTTTGGCTGTAGTATATCTGAAGTTATCTGACATTGAAATCGTCTTGTGGAGAATATTTATGAAATCGCCCAGTAATCTATTGTTCCCATTAAAGTAGAGATTCGATGTTGTTGACAATTTCGTAACGCGCAAGGAAATCGCTGTTGGCGTATTTTGCAATAAAACGAGGAAACAGACTCCCCCGAAAAAATTGAGACTTGGTTCATTGCTTATAAAAAGATATAGATCTAATTTAAAATATTTAAAAAAAAACTGATCTTGAATTTGTGCGGATTAATCTATTTAAGTAAGCGGGTAGTTGAACAGTCTTTCAATCAAGGTTCACCTTTGTAATTGTTTCCACGTGATGCTTAATTTCGAGTCACCCCCCCCCCTTTTTCCTAATTTCGTACGTTGTTTTTCCTAATTTCTATAAGACTACGTATAAATTCTCGAATGTTACGTAACAACTCTTACCGTTGTCGTTGTCGCATGAACTGCAGTTCTTCAAATGTAATGGGCCTGTGCATTGTTGTATTAAAGTCTCTTTGTGTCGTGACAGGGAAAAATTTGCATTCTATTTTGGTTAAAATAATATACACCCACAATTACAACATCAATGCTGCAGGCTTTTGAAGTGTATATTTCTGGAGCTTTAATTATAATTTTCAACCACTAATTTTTGCCTTGTAAAGTAAGTATGTAAATGAAGTCTCGTCGCAGTATCAAATGAAATGGCCGTCTTTTGCCAGCCCCCCCCCCCTTTCTCATCATCAACAACGAAACACCTCACGCTTTCACTTTTTAACCGAAAGCGATGTTATGTATAAAAAACAATGTCATTTATAAAGTTTATTACCTATGGTTATATATTTTAATAATATATACTGCCTTTATTCATTAAATGACCGTTTTCCACAAAGGTCCCAACACCATGTTTAACTCCACATTCCAATGTAAACAATCTCCAAAGGGTCACTTCGGTGGATAGCAGAAACGGGGGGGGGGGCTCTGCGTACACCTTGACCGGACCTTCTTAGTGATGTTGATTGTTTTAAACAAGTTTGAATTGGGCTCTTCAGTTCTAGTTAATAAATTCTGTTTGGTCCCCTGAAAGTCGTCTGAGGCGTAGTCATGAAATACGCGGCTGCCTCTCAGTCCCCGTGAGAAGTGTACACTAGAGTTAAAAGCCTAGAGCCTCGGGGATGCCTCAACTATTTGTGAAAAGAAGTGATTCGTTTTGTGTGTGTGGTGGGGGGGGGTCACTGGTCAATGTTTAGGAAAAGCTATTGACACACAAAGGGACATCTAGTAGTTTGGGTGTGTGTGTGGGGTGGGTTTGGGTATCGGCGCTCACGACACAGACATATATTTGGCAACACAAAAAATAACGCTGAGCATGAGGCAAAAGCTGACACATGGATAAAAAAAAACAATGACAAAATTAGCAACAGCAAAAATAAGGCGAAACATAAAAAATCTAACAACAAAAGATAATCACATCGTTGATTTATCTAATTGTAAAATGTTTATTTTGGATAAATGGTGATTTATCTAATTGTGAAATGTTTATGTTGGGTAAATCTCGCGCTCATCCCTCGTATTTGCAGTGAAATTTGTTGATGTCGGGTAAGTCACGTGACCTGTCCTGGGTATTGGGAGATTCATCAGCTGTCGAGCGATTAGATTGCTGAAAATTCACTTCACGTGATGATATCTATAAATTATGAGGACTTGATTTCACGCTCTATTAAAATTAACAATAACACCCATAATAATAATAACGTCAATATACGATAATTATAAAATTCCGAGTAGTTAAGGCTGACGTAGGCGGGCGGCTTCACCCCTCCATCACCCTGCAAATCGAGGTAAGGGATGTATATCAACTCTTAGAGATATGAGCTTATTCATGTTCCAAACCAGAGCTAAGCGACCTACCTAAAAATGTAGTGGTGTGTGTATGTGTGTGTTTAGTTAGTATTTTATTTATTTATTATTTTAGTAGGGAATGTGTCAAACTTATAAGGTGATAATGATAAAACGGTGCAATGGTTTACGACTAGACCCCAACACTCATTCTACGTGATATATATATATATATATTTGTATTTTTGTTAGTTTATACATTGGTCAAATTGTCGTATTCTACTTGTAGTTTATACGTTGGTCATATTCTACCTGTAATGGTTTGAAGATAGAAAGGTGTGCGTGGGAAAAAATCTCTGAGTACAACGGGCCATTAAGTTATTTTATCCTCCTTAATGTTAACGTCGATTCCATGAAAAAGATTATTATAGCCCAAATGATGGGAGATAAGCGGCCGTTTACTTTGATTGCGTATTCTTGCTATGATCAGTAAGCTTCCGAGAAAAGCAAATTTATTTCTTAATATTCAATCATAATATTTAACATACCAGTCATAAAGTAAATAAAGACTGCGATACGAGTGACAGTTTTGAGTAACTAGTGATGATCGCATGCTATCGTGCAGTGACTAGTGATGATCGCATGCTATCGTGCAGTGACTAAACTCCCGTCCAAAAAAGAGGTCGCTGTTTTTCTCATTGGGGGGAACAATTTTTTTCCTGGGCTGGCTGGCCGGTCATCATTTCCTCACGATTGAATGATGGACAACATTTCTTGGCAAGTTAAACTTAGAGAGCGTTTTATACAACAAATAGACAGTTTGTCTTAGCGATCCGCGATTTGAACGAAACAACCGGAAACAGAACGATGAACAGCGAAGCGCAACGCTGCCGCGGCCTATACTGACAGTTAATGAGAGTAATGATAGTTCTCAGTATATTACACGGTTGATATAAAACTGTTCTTAAACTGCTGTCAACTTTGCACAGTTGATATAAAATATTGGTAATCCTGCAGTTTCTACAGGTAGATCTGTATTATTTCAGGGCGAAATTTAATGTTCTCTTGAGAACTTAATTTTTTAATTTAGAAATTATTAAGAATTACTAATTATTAACCCTTTAATACCTAAAATACAACATACAATTAATGCATTTAATTAATTAAAAATGTAAGAAAATTAAACTTCGTTATGAAATAACATACGTGTAGCAACTGCAGGATTTTTACTTAAGTATTTGGTTCTGAATCTTTTTTTCCCCCTAGATTTTTCTCATTTAAAATTGGGTGCAAACAGTGTTCCAAGGGAATTAAAGTATATTTGTCTAAACGCTTTTGTTGTTTATGGTATGCTTGCTCATCGCCTTTTCTCTCTGCGACATTTTGTCCCCGTTTCAAATGCGTCTAGTGGCAGTGCGCTCGACTGGCGTACCGATGGTCACAAGTTCGAATCCATGCGAAAGCAAGAATTTGTTCCCGGTGCCTAAGGCGTCTCTGAGTCACCCAGCTCGCATTGGGTACCTAACAATAGTTAGGCGTGCGTATAACCCTCATAGCCGTCGCTTGTGACCGCTGCATCACTTGCCAACAGATCATCCGTCATGGTCTGTGGACGCAATTATCTTCTGCATAGTATGTGTATCTAAGAAAGAAGTAAGAACCATTCTCACTTGTTCGGTGATGTCAAGATTTGGCCACGCTCTACCGGCGACAAATCTAAGAAAATGGTACCATCGTCGTCTCCAGCTCTTATATTACTTTCTTTTTGATCCGCTTTTCTAGATGGCCCCGACTCTATCCGGAGGCTGGGCTGTGCGCGGGGGCCCGTGGCCCGCTCCTTGTCTCACGACGGAAACAAGAAGACCGCCAGATGGACCCAGGTCATGCTAACTAGGTCAAGTCTTTAAGGTTTTTTTTCGGGGTCTACTTTAGTCACCGTGATGCCCGGACAATAACCGAGACAACACAATTTGGATTACAATGAATAATTGGCCCGAATGGCGTCATTGTTATTTTACAATGTTATCATACAAGGAGATTGTCGGTTCACCACTCTGTAATCGTGTCACCGGAAGTAGCACATAATTACGTTCGGCGTCCGTGGAAACGAATCGTATTTGTTGGACAACATTTCTCTACGTTTACAGTCTGACTTGTGTATATAAAACTGATATTTGTTTTTAAAATGAATCAAAGACAACAGCTTGAAGGCCTCGTGGAGATGGGTCGGTGGAAGTGGGGTCAGGCACTAAGACAGTGGTTCTTAACCTGGTTTCGATCGTACCCCAGGGGATCGGTGAGTCAGTCTCAGGGGTTCTGCGGAGGTCAAGACACACATCCGACTCATGGGATTCGTGATGACACGCCTATTTTTCATAGTTACCGGTCGGTGAATACGTATATGAAAACGACAGGGTTCAATATCTCCAAAGTTAAGAACCACTGCACTAAGACAAAACTCGAAGAAAGAGAAATATCAGTCTCCTTGATTTAAAGAAATCCACAGGACTGATTTTTCTTGTAGAAGATTTATTTAGCCCCCCGCCCCCCCCCCCGTACTTTTTTCTTCTTTTTTAGATGTGTTACAATGTATGATTGGTTAGAGTTTAAGACATAGCTAGATGGATTAAAGAGGGGAATGATCTGATGTCTTTCCAGCTGAGCTGCCAGTAAGTTTAATCTTAGACACGACTAGCCACAAGATGCATGATAACGTTTGGTGAGCTCTTCACAGCTGGTCAATGATATTCCCTTTAAAGTTCTTTTTTCCTTGTGCAAAGTAAATAAAAAATATGTGCAGAGTCGCTCAGCATCGTTTTTTTTTATAATTTTTTTTTTTTTTTGGAGCAATAATTTACTAAATTTTCTGCGCGGTACGTCTTAACTGGTCATGTATTTGCACAGTCGCGCAGCTTGAAGGAAACATTTCTGCTTTTAAATTAAGATATCGCACGTCCATTGTTCAGTTTCAGGATAATATGTGAATTATTTTTTAAATATATTTTTTTGCCGGAATATATGTATTTAACTAGTTCATTACCTCCACCGAAAATCCTTACATATATTCTTAAAAAAATTGAATAGAGAAAATCAAATTTACTGTCGCTCCATGTTTCTAGTTCTCATCTTTAGTGGTCGCCAACATCAATTAAGGAACACACGATACATTTCAAACATTATCTTCTGAAAGAATCTTCAAATTCTATGCTGCATACGCGTGTTTAATATGAAACAATCAATACGTTTAAATTACAAATTTCTATTTGAATGAAAAGCACAAAGGAGCTCTAGTGCGTATGGTCAACGGTTTTATTTTCCGGCAACAGCTGAAACAGTCTTTTGAACAGTTTTGATGCCTATCAGCTAAACAGGATCACGTGACGTTATCGTGTGTTAATCGCAATCTTTTACCGTAATTTCTTGTAGGGTGAGATCTCCAAATATACAATAATCCAAATCAAACACCGTAAAATCCGCTTTTAAAGCAATATTTAAAAAAAAATTGCTGCATCCAATTTCTATTCACAACGATGTGATCGGGTTTTCGTTTATAACTAACAACATCCAGAACTATGTAACGGTGGAAAATAAAACTAGCATTATTTTTTCTAAAATATGTTATATCGTTGAGTATAGCTCAAATAAAAATTAACGACCTACTATGCCGCGAAGCAATTCTGTTATTATTATGGACTCTGCAGCCGTTTTAAAAAAACAAACAAAAAAACTTATGTCACGGGGTATCGTTTACAAATCTTCCCACATTAACATATCACAGAACGTTTCCATAACTATCCACGTCTGCCCCCCCCCTTTCCTTTATATACTCCAGCCGTTAACGCCTCCAGCTTCCATGCAGTCAAGCGTCATCAACACTCTCAGGGGCGGATCATCACGAGCTGTCCCAGCTGGCGTACCTAGCACGCGCCACCTGCCCCCCCCCTTTTCATGTCTCGCCCCGCGTTTGGTCCGATGTTGTAGGTGCAGTAATACCACGGCACTAAGGCCAACCGCTACCCTTCAGTCACCCTAGCTCCTCGCATGGTTTGCACCTGTCCTCGCTGTCCTACAGTAACACAGCACCGGCCGGTCCTACACCAACCACCAACCACACTGTGAATGCCCCCCCCCCCCCCCCACCAGCCGTTTTGGTGCCACCTGTAAGAATGCTCCGTCAACCGGAAAGTTCTAGATTCTAGGGTATTAAAAGTGTAAAGGCACTTCCGCTGGCTGTGATGAGCACGAATGAAGCGGCGCGACTCGCGAGCGTGGGTTGCGTGTAGGTATGTGTGAGAATGGTGATGTTTGAATGTCTTGAAATAAACTTAGGGAAAAATGGTGAGAAGTGTTTGTGAGTTTAGATTAGAATGTTAACTTGACATATTATTTATTTACCCAGCGATGGTGACTAAATGTGCTTACGACAGAGAGTTTGATGCTGTTATCTAATATTTTAAAAAATATTTAGATTTCAGACGCGAAATTTTTCAATAGAAAGAAACAACACTAGACTATGATTTATTCTACCAACACTGATATTAAAAAAAACAAATGTCGAGCTTGAACTTATATTTAAGCGTGTATCGGATATCAGCTCCGGAAAATCAGGAATCCGGCCATTTTTACAAATCCGGCTTCGGCTCCGACCGGATATAATAAAAAATGAATCGGGTACAGACCTAGTATATATTAAGATAAATAAGGACTTTAAATGAAGTGTTTGCCGCTTAAGCTGTAGATAGTCGCTTATGCTGTAGATAGTCGCTTATGCTGTAGATAGTCGCTTATGCTGTAGATAGTCTGCTAAGGCCAAGAAAATTATTTTTTTATTTTTAAAAAAAAACTTATATATACTTACCTTCTTACTGCTTCAATCCTTAATAATTTAAAGAAAAACAAACACAATTTTATGGCGACCCGTCAAAACGGCCCCGTTCCAAACGGCCCCATATAAATTGTCCAAATTTTTTACACAAAATGTAATTATTTTTTTTGCAGTTTAAGTTAACCCCTGTTCAACTTATTCACCTTTTAAGAAAATGGTCAAATTGTAAAATTATTTCTTGTGACGTTATGATATTATTTCTCAACAAACAATTGTTAATTGCTACCTTTTAGTTTAACTGTTATAAATTGTGTCTTGTGATGTTATTATTATTGTTTTTTGTGAACTAAAACTGGCACTGAATCGGTGTGTAAAAATAATAATCTAAAATTGTATTCCATTAACAATATTAGTCCAGAGCCCAGGGCCTATTTGTCTGGGGCCGTTTTGAACAGAGGCCGTTTTGACCGAGGCGGTTTTGACAGGGCCCGTTTTGGCGGTTTACATATAAGTCTTATCCCCGCTGAACTTAAACATTACAGTACATTAATTATAGGAAAAAGGCGTGGCTTTAATAATAAACTTATGTCATTTAAAAACTCTATATGGCCATCGAGCTATATGTACACATTTATATATTCATCTACGGTAAGTCTTGGTTGGGTTTTTCTTCTATTTATTTGTTTGCGGCTTTATCTTATCTTTTACGGTAGCCATTTTATACTATTTATGAAATTTTGTGCAGGGAAAAAAACGACTCTCTTAAATTTTGAGACCTAATGTTAAGTTTTTTAAGCTAATGAAAAAAACGTTGGAGTTTATAGGATTCGAATGTGTAACAATTTAAAAACTATATCTCGCATACACTTGGCAGCAGCGTTAAATTCAACTGACTTGTGTTTTGATGAGATGATTCGTAACCATCTTGTTCTATCTTGTATTATAGCGATGGAGATGCAGTTCACAAAAATCCGAGGCCATTCAACGAACAGACTAATGCCAGCGCGGGTCTTAGGCCACTGCAACAAACGCTTAATTAACATTTTAAAAATAATTATTTAAAAAAAAACAACTAGTAAGCTATTAAAATAATTTGTAAATATGTTTTCCTGTGGGATTTCTACTCCGGTAGATGAGACCAACGGTCAACGATCGCGTGCCGGTCTTTTTCGGACCTGGTTGGACAAAGCCGATGGACGGCGCGTGGCCGATCTGCAGGAGGCCGTAGCCGACGAGTGGTCAAACACAGAGGAAGAAAGAGATGCCTTGTAACCTTAGGAGAGGTCAACAGGACTGACCCCGGGGGTTGATCAAAGCCCCCCCCCCTCACCCCCTTTTTTCTGACTATAATTGCCAGGATTCTTTGTGAGTCACCAGTCCAGGTGATGCTTTGTACTAATTATTGTTTCACTCAAAATAGACTCCCGATGGTTTCTGGCAGGGCTTTCTTTTCTTAGTCTTTTTTTAGGGAAAAATTTGATAGGAGGGGGGTGTATGGGGGTAAATTTATTAATATTTTTTTAAATAGAAGAGAGTCGTTATTTTTAAGTCGCGTGATACGGGTGGTGTTAAAAAAGGTAGTTTTTTTTTAATGAAGAAAGTGGCGGGAAAAGAGGGGGGGGGGCGTCGAATCAGCTGCTTCGTCAAAAAATAATTAATGATCAAGATTGGAAGATTCAGACTTATGGTAACAGCCCCGTAGTCAACGTCATATTTTGGTTTGAATGCATTGAAAAAAAATTACTATAAAATTGTCTTTTATTTTTTTCCCCCTTTTAAGTCTTCACCCAGACAATGCAAAGACTTGCGTGTCCCACCGACCCATCACCCTGTCCTGGATTAACAGATGCCAAAATCGGCCCAGGAAACTATAAATCAGCCGACTAATACCGGTATGAGTTTTAGTCGTTACTACGTATTTGTACTCGGCCCGTAACGACCTGACCTCACCCCCCTCCACGGTGTTCAGCACGAGGCTTGGGGGAGGGGAAAGGACCATTCGCGACCACAGAACAAAAGGAAGGGGCTCAATCTGGCCGGGTGTGCGACCCCTGATTTCCATTGTCTGTGCCCGCACGTGCCTCTGGGTTAGGCACCATCTAGGGCACCTGTTCCGGCATGCGCCTGTCGGGAACAATGCAGGACAAAAAGTTTTGTCTCCCAGAAGTGATGGAATCATTGTTCTTTTCCATTTTTTTATAACGATGGAACACCGTTTTTTTTTTTTTTAACCGACAACTTCCGCGCGGCATTATTCTTTCCGAGCATCGCATTTTAAAAAAAAAAATAAATTATTATCATTATTTTGTAGGAATTTTGGCGGAATTCTGAGTTTCGGGATTTTTCCCTTGTTGAAAATATTTGGAATAAAATTGTAGTGGAATAAAGTTTTAGCTTTCCTCTTTCATCGTCGTTAAAGGAAATAGGCGCAGAGAAGTTAAGTTTTAAACACGATTGATCTTAATCAGATTGATCGTAACCACTGTCAACAAAGACACGGATTGGGGGGTAGTGATCAGATAACAGGAGAGATGTGGACTTACAAGGCGAGAAGTTGTGTTTTTGAGGAGAGATGTTGCTTATATAGTTTGAGAAATGATGATTAGATACTATACTATATGTTTATGTTAAAAAGTCACAAGTACCATATGCTGATAGTTCACTAGAAAGATTTGATTGTATATGAGATACGAAACTAACCAACTTTTTCTGCTTTGTTCCCAAGTTTAACCATCCCAGGATCAGTTCTGTTCTACAAAATTGTACTTCAAAAAAAAAATAATAAAAAAAAATAAAAGTAATAAACAAAAAATAATGGGTACTCTAATCAAGGATTGAATAAGATGTACAAATTAATATTAATATAAAATGGACATCTGTCTCCCTTAACGGCTTTTCTTTAGGTCTTTTTAATGGAAGGAGACTTCAATTGTTTTGAGTCAGTTTGTATACAATGTTATAGTGTTGTCTTACAATGTTATAGTGTTGTCTTACAATGTTATAGTGTTGTCTTACAATGTTATAGTGTTGTCTTACTCACAGTGTCTCTTCCATTGTCTTACAATGTTATAGTGTTGTCTTACTCCCAGTGTCTCTTCAATTGTCTTACAATGTTATAGTGTTGTCTTACTCCCAGTGTCTCTTCCTTTGTCTTACAATGTTATAGTGTTGTCTTACTCCCAGTGTCTCTTCCATTGTCTTACAATGTTATAGTGTTGTCTTACTCCCAGTGTCTCTTCGATTGTCTTACAATGTTATAGTGTTGTCTTACTCCCAGTGTCTCTTCAATTGTCTTACAATGTTATAGTGTTGTCTTACTCCCAGTGTTTCTTCCATTGTCTTACAATGTTATAGTGTTGTCTTACTCCCAGTGTCTCTTCAATTGTCTTACAATGTTATAGTGTTGTCTTACTCCCAGTGTCTCTTCCATTGTCTTACAATGTTATAGTGTTGTCTTACTCCCAGTGTTTCTTCCATTGTCTTGGGCTGATGTATAGTAGTATACATACCGGTCACACTTTTAAAAGCATGAGATTAATTTTTCACCTAAATACTGTCGTTAGTTATTGGCTTTATGATTTTGATCAATTTTTGAATGGCTACTCCCTCCCCAAAACCGCTTGTTTAAATTTGAACCTCTTCTTGGTAACAAGCGTTAGTCATTTCGTCTATAAAAACAGGCGTTTTATTTATTGACCAGAGTTGAAGATTTTATGGTTGAATCCGATTATACGTTCCCAAAATGGGTTATATAGCAATTATTTCCGCGTACTCTTCCTTTGTTTTTTAGGTTTAGATTTATAATTTTTATTTTTTAATTTAGGGTTTGGGTTAGGTTTAGTTATAATTTTGAAGTTAGGGTTAGGGTTAGGTTTAGTTTTAGAATTTTAATAGTTGAATTTTCCAATTTCTTTGGTTCCCGGCATATCAACAAAGATGGCAGCCATGTTGAGTGGGAACGTTAAATCGGATTTTACCGATTTTATGAATAATGTCTTAATATACTGAAAACACATGTTAAAACATAAGTTAAAACTAAAAAAAATATAATATATATATCTTTTAGAAATTTAGTACTACATCAGACTACATAATTAAAACCAAACTCGCGACCGCCAAACTTTTTGAGTGAGCTCAGAATGTTCTAAGATAAGCTATTTTCAACTGCCCATTTTCTGAAGTTACATTTTTTTGACGTGTTTCATAAAGCATAAATAAGTGATGACGTGGCACTGGCCTTAAGGCGTGACTGGGTCATCTCTCTCCCATGTCACCGGACGGCAAAAGCGTTCCGTGCTTCCCCGTACACACAGGGCAGAATGATCGACTTCCGTAAGTCAAGTAATGACATCCCTTAAACTTATGTCCAAGCATTTTTGACGTGCTCTATATTTATGAGAAAATTACGGAGATTGCTGAGTTGTGAATACCGAAACCGAATGCAGGGTAATTTTTAGAATGCTCTTTCACACAACTGTTTTAAAAAAACAACTTATAAAACTAAATTACTTTTTATATCTGTAGCACGCGGCGATAAAGCCGAAGCCACAATTCATTCGAACTCATGTTCATCCCGCAGAAGAAAAAAAAGTGTGTTGTTCTGAGGGTCTTCTAAGCATTTAATAGTTTTAGATCCCCTGACGCAAGCTTTTAAAAAAATGAAGATGAGTCTAAAGTTCGGCCATTGCTCTACAAAACAAAGAAAACGGGCTAAAAATAAAAAAGCAGAAATACAGAATGAGTTGGAGTTCTTACAAAAGATACCAAGTACTTAAGAGCAATGTTCTCTTTAGGCTGCGAAGCCGCGTAGATATCTGCACCAAAAAAAGGGACGTTGTGCAACTTTTCACACAAGTTTTTGTACTTTTCACACAAGTTTTTGTACTTTGCACACAGACCAAGGAAACCCCTGGAGGGAAAATTGCTTACAAGTAATAATAAATGAAAAATCGTCATGGAAATCACACATCAATGAAATAATTTAAAAATCGAAAAAAAACTTTATGCTTTATTGAAAAAAGGAAACTTTAACAAATGTAATAAGAACAAAAAATTAAATGCTACCTTATATTGTTCAGACCTATACTAAAATATGTATCTTCATTATTGGACCAATGTAACAAAAAACAAACCAACAAGCATATGTACATATTTTTAAGCTGCAATATTCGTTATTGGTGATTATTTACAACTGATATGAGTAACACCGTTAGAGTTAGCGAAAAGGAGAAACACTAACTCGAATTTAATTAAAAACTTAAAGCATTGCACACACAATTAGCAGTAGGTGGCAAATGCCTATGATGGGAAATGAATGGCAAGTGATACCATGCGATACGAAGTTATTGGTTAGTTATGCGAAGCGCATGGTGAGTAATAGTAATAGGACGCGAACGCTTATTGATGGAAGGGAATGGTTAGTGAAAGTAAGTGAATCGTTAATGATACGAATCAAATGGTTCGTGATACGAAGGGAATGGTTTGCGATACAAAGGGAATAGTTAGTAATACGAAGCAAATGATTTGCGCTGCGAATCGATTGTCTTGTTATGCGACTCGAATGATTTGTCAGAGTTTAGTGACTCAAATGCGCACAGATCATTGCCCAACCAACTCGTACTTTAACTTTAACAGGCGATACCACATCAGGGACTCGAACTGCCATCATTGCAGCCAACCTCTGAGACAGTCTCACACCTGCTAACGTCGTGTCCCGCGCTAGACATAGCCGGGGAGGTACGGGAGGCAAAAGAGTCCCATGTTAAGACAAAGTTGAATGGCACTGCTCAGCAGATGGAGCAGGTTGCTCAGGTATTAGCCAAGGCCTTAAGAGATTAGTCTCAGGCCTACAGAATATGTGTTAGCTAATTAGTAGGCTCTTTGTTTTTAAGACGCATTTCATTGGGCATTGTTATTCCGTATTGGACACCTTTATCCTGATTTAGCTTTTCAATATGTCACCTCTACTAATAAATATGAAAGGTTGACGCGTGCCTTTAAAAAAGATGAATATTTATTTCTTCAAAGAGAAAAGGTTATAAAAAGGGCTACGGTAATATAGCTTGAAAGGGTACAATAATATAGATTGAAAGGGCTACAGTAATACCGATTGAAAGGGCTACAGTAATACCGATTGAAAGGGCTACAGTAATACCGATTGAAAGGGCTACAGTAATATCGGTGAAAGGGCTACAGTAATACCGGTGAAAAGGCTACAGTAATACAGCTTGAAAGCGCTACAGTAATGCTGCTGGAACTTTAAAAGCTTTGAGGCGTTTTTTCTTCTTTCGGACTTAAATTATTTTCTTCTAAAAACATTAAAAAAAAAAAAAAAATACTCCCATAGCCTAGATGTGCTGTAATCTATTTGTTGCCGTCTGCTCCCCTCCTCATCAATAACGACGGACTGGATCGATGGCTCTGGGACAAGCGTAGTACTACGACCAAAGCTTGGTGGTGTGGTCTCGCTGCAGGCAACTCCGCCCTCCACTCTCCGAAAGCATTTTTTTCTTCTTCTCCCATCCTTCTTAAGCTAACCCCCTCACTCCTTCTCTCTCTCCCTCTATCTCCATGTCTCTCTGATCTTAATTTTCTGTCTTATCACATATATCCTACACCCACAGCCTTTCAGCATCGTTATGTCTGTCCACTTTTTAGCCCAGCCGCCGAAGACTGAAGCTTGACTATTGGTGCGATTTGTGAGTGTGTGAGGGGCTTCCTCGGGTCACGCGGTTGGTCTACCCGATTCGATTTATTTCCAAAGTAATTAGGATTGTCGGGGGAGGGGGAGGAGAGGTGGGGATTGTGTTGTGGGATGGGTAGAGGTGGAGGGTATCAAGCGAAGTCCAAATGTCTTTGTTCCAAAGGTCCGCTTGATTTCTGAATTGTTACTTATAAAATATTGGTTTTAAAAAATGGCATACACGATTTGATCGAGAACCTAATTTAAATAATTACCATTCCAACCTTTTCAAAAGAAAATCGTGCTGATAGATTATCGTTTATTTTAAACAGCTCACTCCTTATCAATGTTGACGTATTAAAAATAATTTGATTAGTTTAGATTCTACATCAAGATGCGAAAGAGAGGGATAAAATTATATATAATTGGTATCTAAATATTTATATTTACATATATGTATATATATTATGCATCTTAAAATATATACTTAGTATTGCAGGGAGTTTGGTTGCGTAACTAACTACAACAGAAATTTTATCACTTTCTGACATTTGAAAATTAGACCCGAAATACAATTTTCCAACGTAATCTTACACATTTTAGAATTGGTGAAGATCGTCTTTTTATTATTATAATTTTATTTTACTTATTTATTATTTTTTAGAATTATTTTACATCACATGTGTATATTTTAGAGGAATACAATTGCGTTCAAAAAGATTTATTAATTTTATCTATTTTACAAATAAAATCTATTATCGGTGGTAAATTTTGTCAGTCAAACATAGACCCCTTCAAATTAACAAAACACCAGCCCTGACGCCCCACCCCGCCACACAAGCACTCCGCCCACTGCCCACCCCGTGTGGCTGGTTCGCTGCGGTGGAACTGTCCACAATTTCCCCAGCGCCAGACTGGAGCGGACTCTTGTGTGTTTCCCGAGGACCAGCGTTGCTTAAACAAAACCCTGGCCGCTTCGTGTTGGATTAGTGGCCATGGATTATGGACAGGGTAAGTTGGACACCGTCCACTGACCCCTCAGTAGGCCATGGATTAAGTCCTTGTTTAGTTTGTGCTGGTCTATGTCGCGATGTCCTAGTCGGCTGCAGGCACCGGGCTTATCGAATCACACGCCTTGTTAACAGAGTCGCCATGTCTTTAGCACCATCTATCACCACGTCTCCGAATCGCTAAATCGCCCAATGACTGCTGTATGGCTTTGATTGACCTTTTTACACCTACACTGTCTTTTGAAACCGTGCCAGCGTTTTAAACAAAGATCGACCGTGTCAAAAGTGCTATAGAGTGCTCTAACTCTTGTTTTTTAACGTGTATTATTTGTTTAGAAATGCATCACTCACAGCGACTGGAAATTGCGTCCATTTTAACGTTTATGGAATCTCACCCCCCCCCAGTTGACCATGCCGTGAATTACGTCATACTGCCACAGTATATA
>MUZC01000029.1:506148-544706 GCA_002072015.1 Radix auricularia | reverse complement strand
TATTAGGAAACAATGTTTTATTTTTATGTTGCGATCGAATTTCGAGGTAAACGAAATTCAACACTCTTACTAAGACTCTTACTCAAAAAGATTTGGGTTTAACCACATGTCACTCTGATATTTACCAATTAAATGAAATAATGGGGGAGATTTATTTGATTTTTATCTATTTTAATTCTGTATGCAAATATTATTTATTAAATAACAACAGTGGTTGTTAAGCTAAACAAATAAAAACGAAAGTAGGCGATGTCTATATAAACACACAAAATGTGTCTTTAAATAGCGAAAAGGATAAAGGTTAAAGTTTGTTGTCAAGACAAACAATGCAATTCGCGCGATATCAGCTGAAACAATCGCTTGCAGTGTAACCACCTTAAAAATTACTTTTCAGATGCGCGTTCGCGCGTATACTAGATGAGCGAATTCGCGTGCAGTGTAACCACAGCCTAATGTATGCTTCCGCGGCCGCACAGTGTTCGGCAATGAACTTCTTTCTACTTCCGTCGGTAATGGCTCCCTCGGATCGGTCATTAAAATAAATCTAGCCTTTTATCATTTAATTATATTTAATTTTGATCAAAATACTAATTATATTGTTCATTTAGCAAAACCATTAGTCGCTAATCCATTGTAATTCTTTACTCGATTCTAAAAATAATTGTATTTTAAAATATATTAATTATATTTTTTAATTATTTTTATTATATTATTAATAATTATAGTTTAGTTATAGAACTAAAATTTCACTTTGCGTCTACGTCATTACAAAAATCTTTTCTTTTTTTTTTTTTACTTTCGCCGATTTCCATAGTTATTCTTATAAAATATTTCAGTAAGAAAACATGCGTCTACATTCTTTTAAGTAAATTAAAAATTTTAAAAAATCGATATTTTTAATTTTAATCTCACAAACACTATCTAGTCATTTCATATTTAATTTCAAAATGCTAAAACAAAAGAGAAGCCCAGTATATTTTCTGAAAATAGTTTTTGTCCCCACACCATATCATGTCAAATTAATGAATATTCCTATTCTAACATGTTTTTAGAGTATTTAAATTTTTTCCACTACTTATTTCATATTATAAAAATACACAAATTTGCTGTTAAAATTGTTTATTTGTTAATACAAGTACGAGGCTTTATTAAATTTTTTATTCACCTGAAAATACATTTGTTCATTTCAGGTGGAGGTGGGGGAGGAGGGTCTGTCAGAAGACAAGGATTTTGCAAATGGTTCAACGTGGCCAAGGGATGGGGATTCATCACCCCAGATGATGGGGGCATTGATGTCTTTGTGCACCAGGTAATAATTGTGAGGTCAAAAGTAAAAAAAAAAAACTAAAAAAGGATATGAAATGCCAAGCTGCTGATTATTATTTATAAAAAAAACAACAGAACAATATTGTTAATTGTTATCTGGAAAGTTAGGCTTTCCAGGGAACCCTTGTAGAGACAATGTTAAACATCATTGGTGGTTCTTGTTCAACACAAGCATGACAAAATGATAAGAACAACAAGGCTAGGATAATAAAACTGCTTTAATATGTTCAACGATGAAAAAAAACCCCTAATAAAAATGAAAGACTTGACTTAAACCATGGATAAGTATAGGACACAATAATCTTCTTTATCAAAAGAGGCATCAGTAACAGATGAGATAAGATAGACAAAATATGAAAGACATTCAGGCATATGGAGACATCCAATAGAAGGAGCATCTGGCCTTTTTCTAAACGAAGAAAAGTTATAATATGTGATGCTAACTGTTCTTCCACAATATCTATCTTAGACCATCATTATCAAACCTTATTTACTGTAACACTTAAAATTTACTAGTTATTGGTTGAACAAATTGAATGCTTAATTGTAATTTATTTGGAATGTTCGCTTAATATTTAAAAAAAATAATACTGATCTATTTTTCAGACTACTATCTTTAAAAATGGCTTTCGTAGCCTTGCTGAAGGCGAGCGTGTGGAGTTTGAAAGTAAACCATCCAATCAGGGGATGGAGGCAACATTTGTATGTGGAGTAGGAGGTCAGGAATGTAAAGGAAGTGAGAGGAGACCCATGTCCAGGAAGAAGCCGAGGAAAATACGGTCAGTTTTTGATATGTCATATGCACCAAACCTATTTATATTATGATTTCAGATTTGAGTAATCTTAGAACTTTTTCATTTCTTAAAGAAAGATTTCAATTTTTAAAAAAAAATCATTAACAAAAGCCAATTAGGTACACTATCAAAGCAGCCAAAGTTAAAACAACTCGATATGATTTCAAACAATAACCTCATGTCAAATAAAAGTCCAAGACAAATGAAAAAAGCTCATCTCCGTCTATCAGCAGCTGTTTAAATCTCTTAGACTCATGTTCTCCCAAAAGTTTGACGTTCATGGACAGGTCATACCTTTTAAAAATCAAATGTTTTGAAAGCATATTTTATGAATTCCATTTTTTAAAAGCTTAAGCCGATGATTTATGTCAAAGCAACAATTAACTGCTTAAATTAGAAAATAACTGAACGACATAGTATTCAGTTTGTATATCTTCCCATCCGTCTTCTCTCTATTGACTGAGACCAAAGATTGAGACAGCACTGAGTTATCTCTGTAGTTAGATAGGATTGCCATATTGATAATGGATTATTGTCTGCTGTGGCATAACATTTTAAAAAGGAGGACATTTGACTTTTATTGGAGTTTATGTTCTTGACTGTTAGTACACCCTCATATAATGTAATCTAGATAAAAAAAAAGGTGTGTAGAACAAAATATCCAGGAGGTCTTTTATAAACTTAGAATTTGGTCGCTAAAAGGAAATAACCTAGTACTCATTTGGTTCATGTTTTTCATGGTTGGCCTGGTGTAATTTTGAAGATGCAATCTGATATTGATGAAGTGTGCCACTCCTTCATAAATTTGATTTTAAAAGTTTGCATTGGTGTAAGAGTAAAAAAAAAAACAACAAACTTTTCTTCTAAGTGAAAACAAAATCTTTAAGAAAATATTCAATAATGCAATTTTCTATCAATATAGTCAGTATAGGGGATAGGGTGAGTAAATGTACCTGTTTCATTCTAACACAAAGATACATGTAACTCCATAGTCACCCCAAAGCTGTCAAGGCTATGAAACATGGAATAAAATTAAAGTAGGATCAAAAAGAGTTTTAAAAAATGAATATTTAAATTCTAGTAGAAATATGTTGTACAATAAAGGGAACAGTGTGTTAAAATAAAGTTGATTTTATTAATTTGATTTGTCTCTCTACCTAATCTTAGTTCCTTAAATCATTGTATTTTCCATTTAGCTACATTATGTGCTCTTGTATTTTAAAGCATTTTTAAAAAAAGTCTGCTAAACTCACACCTGCCTTTTAACAAATATATTCGTGATGCAGCAGTAACCCAGTGGTTGAGTGGCAGCTCGCTAGACTATCATACTGATGGTCATGGGTTCGAATCCATGCAAAGTGTAAGACTTATTCCCGGGGCCTAGGGCGTCCCCGAGTCCACTCAGCTCCGAATGGGTACCTAACATTAGTTAGGCGGCAGGTTAATGCGTGGAAGCCTAATAGCCGTGGCCTGGGATCGCTGCATCACTTGCCAAAAGATCATTCTTCATGGTCTGTGGACGCAATTATCTTCTGCATAGAAGAAGCATCTGTATAGATAAGATAAGATAAAACTGATGTAAGGAACAGCTATGAGTATAGAGATATTTAATTTTGTCTACAATATTTCAATACCCATTGTCTTAATAAAATACACAGCTCTTCTCACTTTTATTGCAATGCTGTAGTATAGCAAGTCTTTGTGCTTAGCGTCTGCTGTGGCTGTTTTCTTTTAAAATTACTTTGAGATTAATCATAAAATTCCTTTACAAGTGTTACCATTATGCTGGATTTTTTCCTCATGTTTTCTCAGATGCTACAACTGTGGCGACTTTGCAAATCATATTGCAGCAAAATGTCCGCATGGTCCACTGCCCAAAAGGTGCCACCAGTGCAAATCTACAGAGCATTTAATAGCAGATTGCCCTCTGAAAGACTCTTCGTC
This sequence comes from Radix auricularia, assembly GCA_002072015.1. Lineage (NCBI taxonomy): Eukaryota > Metazoa > Mollusca > Gastropoda > Lymnaeidae > Radix > Radix auricularia. The sequence goes on along the minus strand of MUZC01000029.1, from coordinate 540,642 downwards.
ACCCCCTGCAACTGCTCCATCAACATCCCTCATGCAGCGCAGACCGAGAAATGGCAACAACAACAGCAGCACAGAGAATGGTTTCAGCGGGTCTGACTTGGGGGCCAGTGGCATGTCATCGCATCATGTATGACCTAACGGAAGAGCAATAATTCATGCAGTTTTCTTCACGACACAAGAGCACCCAACTTCTAGCAGCAGCCGAGGCACAAGGTTAATTCTCTGTGGCAAATCGAAATGGGCTATTTAAAGACTAACTGGTTTCTTGATTTCGAAAGGAAGTTTCATCAGCTTTGGATTTATAATCTGTTACTTCCTTCTTGTGAAATAAGCATTTGGACTACCTCCCCTGGTCAAGTGGTGCATTATGAAAATTTCTTTTTTTTTTCTTGTATGGTACCCACACAATGTTTGGAATCCAATTTTTATTTCCCCTTACGGCCAAGCGTGAGTGATGCACAATGCTAAGGTACCAGTATCTTTATTTGTTCCAACTTTTTATTTTCCCAGTGTATATTTGTTTAATGAATCAACATTTATTTTTTTTCATTTAGCCAAGATCTCTGCTGCAGCATTTGGTTTTATACTGATCAAGAATAATTTAATTTTCATTTTGATTATTTTGGGTTGTTATATTTTGGCCATTTAATTTGAAATAGCTCTTGAGTGTGCATATTTTGAAATTCATTTCTTTAATTGAATATTACAATAGCTACACATTGATTTTCATATCATTTTTTTTATACCAGCTAGATAATTTATTTGTTTAATAAGTGGAACAATCCCAATAGAAGTGAGTTTTCAAATAATTAGCTTTAGTTGTTGCAACTTCATGAAGCGCTAAAGTAAATATTTTTCTTTCACCCATTTTTATATTACTTTATTATTTCTAACATTGTTCTAATGCCTTGAGTTCCGTAGCTATTGACTGGAATCAGAAAAAGGAAATTGCTTAACTTTTTAAAAATAATGTCCGGCTATGTCATTATATGCATAAATCAAGAGCTGAAACTTAATGACGACTGCACTCGTATTGTGAAGAACTGTTTGGCTTTTCGTTTAGCAGTTATGTTATTGTCAATTTTTTCATGTCTGGGGAGGACATTTTTATCCTAATACCATAAAAACCAAAACCATATCTTCTCTCCTTTTATTATATTCCGTAAGCTACCTCATCAATTTTGAAACACCTCAATCTGCTTGATATTCAGCATTGATTAACTGTAACAAAAGTTTTGGGGGTGGGTGCTCTATTGTATGCAAATATTCATACGTTTTTACCTATACCAATGTAATGTCATCTTATAATTACCTCAAAGAGCTAAATTTTATTTTCTGAAATACACTTTAAATATACCAAAAATATTTAATTTTTGAAAACCTTTTGAGAAATTTTTTTAAAAAAAATTGTTTGAATTGAAACTAGATGACTAAACCAGCTATCAAATCCATTCTAATCAAAATGAAACAGGACCAAGTTAAAGGAAGAATTAATTTTCACCATACCTTGAGATTACTGTTACTGGTCAAAGTAATTCACCCTAGAAATTGTTTTTTTTATTTCTAGATAGATGTAGAAAATATAAATATGCCGAAATATCTCCTGTTCCAAATGCTTTTAACTTTTAAAGAACCCATACTACCTCATTTTTATTTACACAATTGACATTTAATTAAAAGAATTTTTACAACCTCAATCTATTAAATATTTTAGCCCATATTGGAAAAATAGATTGATATATTCCTAACTTGTTAAATTGCTTCTGAATCTAGTTTGTAAACCTTTCTTAGCTATCGATTTATGAACTAATGCACAGTTGTTTAATTTTTAATAATTCTTAATTAAATATATCTGCATTTATTACTATGAAAATGAAACCTTTTGACAAATGTATTTTTATACTAATGGGCCACTAGCTCCCCTGTTCACCCCACCTCACCAGTTTGCTTTTTTAGAATAGATGTATGGATATAAACTATGAAGGGGAATAAAGTTAATTAATTAATTAATTGTAAATTTGAATGCCACTGCAGAATAAGGAAAAGAGATACCTATATAGCAATATATTTTTTCTGTAATTTAGCTATACTTCATTATTGATGCATCTCCCTTCTGATTTTACTTATCTAATTCAAGAGTTTACTACCTCAAATAAATCCATAGGACATCTCAAATTTTAAATTGGACTGTTTCGCTACATTTGAAGTGGGAATTTAGAAGCTAACAACATGCAATTTTTTTTTAGAGTGGTGTTTCAAACAGCTTTAAATTTCTGATACGTTTGTGCTAAACAGGCACAAAAATGATCAAATAGGGAAGTAAACATTTATAAATCTTATTAATTTGATTTTCTAATAATCCAAAAAATATTTATTACTTTTCAAAATAAATTCTAAAATTTTATTTTATACGTAAGTCCTTTGTGAACTACTTTTAAACAGGAATCAAGCGTCTACATATTTTAGACTTTCAAGTTTGACATTATCCAATACATGTGGTGCTAGGTAAAGGAAAAAGAAGAGAAGGGTTATCAAAAATCTTTATTTTATGGCATGTTAAATGTACAATTTCAGCCAATATCTACCTCATAGGGGCATCTGAGGTAACAGTAACCATGCTCTGGTGCTTGTCTTTATTTGGTAATACATCCTTTGGATGCATGGGAGTAAGGAGTCTCTTCTAAAAAAATTATTGGTAATATTTTGGAAATTTTATTTGTTCAGTTTTTATTTTTTAAAAATCAGTAATAAATAAATAATATATATATAAGTGGGCAAATACAGATCTCAGTTTAAGTCTTAAATTAATTTAAGCATAAGCAAACCATGAATAACATCAGCTGATGAAGAGCATAATATCATCTCCACGGCAATAGATTACCCATGTAGAGCAAGAAAAGGAGCATGTCAACTGAAGTGCCCAGATGTCCTTTCCTGTAAATGGAAACAAATTTACATTGTCTGCTTCATTGTCACAAGCAAGATTTTTTAAATTTTATTTTTTTGTCATCTATGTAATCTTTCATACAAACATCCTCAAGAGTATTTAGATTTCCTGTGCAGATGTGAATGCTTAGAAATGCTTTTTAACGGAATGGGGTATGTGTTTGTATTTCTACTTACACCAAATATTCCACGTTTTTTTTTTTACCTCTGATTTTGGTTGGGGTGTTTTTTGTTTTGTTTTGGTACCCTGCATTATTCTAAATGTAACTTTGAATTTCACTGTATCTAATCTTGAGGATGTTCAGCAAGTCTTGTCTACTGTATATAATTCAGCAAAACGATTTTTTTGTGTCTGTATTACAATAGTGACAATTTTTAAAATCTATACATTTCTTGTTAAATCTTCTATATTTTGACGTGGTTTATGGAATGATGAGCTATCGTGGATTAGTCCTAGTCATGGCCAGCACCAGTGCATCCTTCTCTCCTATGTCATATATGTGTGTGTGTCATCATGTCACAAATGTTTACTTTTAGGTAATCTGGACCTTAATCTGTTTTATATTTAAATTTTACAAATAACTTAACACGATTCAATAGCCATCTTGAATATTTTTAACACATTTAAGCTTCAAAGGAATATTTGTGAGCTTTTTATTATTTAAAAAAATGGTCAGCAAAAAATAAAATACAACAGTACATATGGTTTATATTTTGTGCAATTAAACACATCTTTAAAAAAGAAGAGCCTATCAATTTTAAGTATAAAGAGATTTGTTGCACTTTAATACAAATGAGTGGTGGTTATTAATATTTTTTAAATTGTTATCTGGGGAAAATACAATAGTTTAAATGACATTAATATATTTGTATTTTAATTTTTAATTTTGTATTTATAAAAGAATTTATTTGCATATACACACAAAGTGTTTATTATTTACATTTAGGAAATACAACTTTTGATGCTTGATAAGATAAGAACTACAAAGGCTGTTCCTATGTCATTATTAAAAGATACACATGGAGAATTAAAGTTTTATGTTGGAGCTTATGTTACATAAAAAAAAAAAAACCAAATGTTATTGATGAAAGTCACTGAAGATTGTAGAAAAGGGAGCAATTTTTTCTCTGTGAAATTTCAGAGGCTTACCAAAACTTTTGTCAGAATTTAAAAAACTTTTTAAAAAAGAGTCCCCCCTCTTTGACAGTGTTTTTTGGTAACTCTTCAATGTTGGAGTTAAACACAAAATTTTGTTAAAAAGTGATTGCAGGTATTTGTAATATCCCAGAAGGTTGTACCTGTTCCGTTTGTTGAACTTTTTTTACCCGCGTTTTGTGGCCAAATTTAAATGCAGACGAGAATGTCAACCATAATAGCTTTAACTAAAGGCAGCAATTTTCTTTCATTTCATCTTTGTACACCCTCTTAATAATGATGCCAGAATGTGTAAAAAGATTTTTTCATTGACTTCCAATTTCTTTTTTACAAAATAACTACATCAGTTGATTTTCTTTCATTTTAAATTGTACTTAATTTTTTTTTACTGCAAAGACATCACTTTCTCCTGGTTTACTCAGTCAATAATTACTATTTATTCAGTAGTTTTATTTCTTTTAAACAACTGTTATTGCTTTTAAGACAATAGTAACACTATTAGATTACACTGAATTAATTTAAATTAGAAGCAAACAAAAAAATAACTAAAGAAGTATTACAAGGATAAGTTTTACATAAATAAAATTATTTAATAATAAAAATAAGAGTTTGGAATAAAAAACAATTCACATGAGCCAGCATTGTTAATGGTGTATAAACATCATTTAAAGATCCCCTATTTATTTTCATCAATGCTACATTAGTGAAGAATGATTGCCTTACCTGTAAAAGTATTAGTAAAATAATTAACAGTTTGTAAATCAGATTTTCAGAGGAAAAAATTAATTCACTAAAAAAAAAAATAAGCAGTGCTTAAATTTTTCAATATACTAAACTCTGGGATATGTTAAATACCTTAAGTAGTTCTTTATTTTTAATGTATTTGCTTAACAATTCACTTTTAAAAAAACAAACTAAAAATACATACTCCATGTGTCACCATACATTATTCAGCTGTTTTTTTTAACAAAAAGGGTATCAACAAATTAAACATTTATCAACAGATTTATTTTAGAAACATAAACTCATATGTATTAATTTTACAAGTCCAGAAAAATACAGTGTGTGTTTTTTGTGTGTATGCTACTTTCCAACTATGTCAAGTCTATGTAATGGTATACACTAAAAATTTCCTACTCTGTATAAGTTAATATCTTTGCTTGAATAACCCCCTCCCTTTTTTTGTTTTACTTTTAGCATTGTTTACTTTGTCCTTTATTTTGTTACTTATCATGTTTTAAAATGAACATTTTTACTATTTATATATATATTATATATATAAATACTTTTATACTTTGTCAGCAAACTACCTCGATTGAAACATTTTTAACATTTAGAAGACTTTAGTCTTTGTTCCCCCACTGCCCATCCCAGGTAATGTGCATTGAAATGAAAGTTTTGCAAATGCTAAAATTTGTATATTGGTTCATTACACTATAAGAATCAAGAATGCAGGAAAATGTTCAGTGAATTGTGTATCTGTATCAAACCAGAAGTGTGTAGAGAGCTGAATGTTCTTATTTGATGTCTCAAGATGTGTAGTGATGTCCATTGCACACAGCCAGCACTCATACAGGGTGGTACGTCCTAATTATTTTAGCTCTACCTCTTGTGTTGTTTTTGTCCCCAATACATGATTACATTGCAATGGAAGTAGAATGTATGTTAAGGACATAGGCCTTTTGCTTTTTATATTTTGTTTGTGTTTTGGAAAAGAAAATCTTGTTTCAAATGATAAAATGACTTTGCTATGTGAAACCTCCAAGAAATGTCATACATCTTTCTTATGGTTCTAAAGTAAGAGACAATGGATAAACTTGGCCTCAATAAATAGTTCAATGTATCTAAATGGACCTTTAAGATAAGATTGTGTCTATGGCATGTCCATAAAATATAATATAAGTAATGACTAATGAGTACAGTAAATTGCAGCTCAAGAAAAAACATTACTGCAGAAAATTTGAAAATTACAATTCTTTCCTTTGTCAATATAGTGCCTCAAGAATTTCATACCCAAAGTAGCTGCACCCATTTTATTTTATTTTTGCCCCATTTTTTGTGACAACAAACAGAGACATCAAAAAAGATTTTAAAATTATTTTTTGTTTACTCAAAACCTGGAATTCTGTTTTATGTCTTTAAATCACATGTTATTACATAAAAAAACTATAATTTAAGGTTAAGGTCAAATTGAATTTCATTGCCTTATTTTACTACTGAATATTTTTTTCTATTTGTCCCAAAATGGATGTGCATCAAACCAAAGAATAACATTACAAACCACAGAGGTATGTGCATAATAAGTATTAAAATGTGTAATGTTATTGTATTAATTTTGTAGATACAATTTAAATTTCCCAACAACTACTACTTAACGTGGGTTTTGAAGTAAATTGTTACTGGAAATTCTTTTTGTATTTTTAAAAAATACAACATATATATATATATATGCATATTTACATGCACATTTCTTATTAATGCTTCTCTTCATACAAAAACAAAAGGAATTAGTACCAAAGTGAAGCAGTTTTGAGCGCCAAAGTCTTTCAAAGGATTGTTGGTCTTCCTGCTGCACTACATAGTATATGCCTACAAGAAAGTTGTTAAAAATAAGGCACATAACTTAAAATGTAGATATTGTCAGAACTTAAAGGTTGTATGATTTATTAAGCTAAATTAATACTTTTAAGAAACTATACAACCTAATTAACCACCATATTCAATTTTAGCCTAAGAAGATTAAGTGAATGTGTTTTTAGGCAGTGTTACAAAATTTGGTAATGTTAATGTTATCCATTCTGTTGAAACAGTTCATTTAAAATTAAAATAAGGAAGGCATAAATTATTCCTTGAACATATTTAAAAGTTACAAAAGTACATCATTACTACAAATAAAAATTTAAAATAAGTTTTTATTTCAAAATGGTTAAGTAGCACTTGAGTCTATTGAATTTAAGTGGAGGTCCAAAGATACTTCTTGTTTATTGGTCAATTGTTGTTAGTGCATATTTCTCATTATCTTCAGCATTAATGTGGTTGGTTGTCAATCTTGCCTGCTTCATTGGTTATTAAAAAATAGTTTCAAGATATTTGTGTGAACTTAAATTGAAAATGTTTCCTATTGATAAGAAATTTCTGTTTTTATAGTTAAATTTTATTTTGTTTATTTTAAACATCCTGGAAAATTATTACAGCACACATATTAAGAAAATTGAAAAAAAAAATTCCGCAGCTTTCAGACCAATCACTATGAATAGTTCTGTATACTATTTTTAAATATTTTTTTTTGGTTCTTTGACTGATTCTGGAGAAAATATCTGTGCTTTGTTGTATTTTGAGGTCGCTTTTAAACAAAATTAAATATTTTATTTTGCTTTAAACCAGTGGATGTGTTGTAATATTTAATTCATTGATGTTCATTATCCAACTTTGGAATGGTAATGTTGTGTATGCAAGGGTAACAAAGTAAACTGGAATCATTTTACACCATGGTGTTCAGTATTTGTATTCCGGATATATGTCTATAGTCAACTATATTTTAAATGTTGGTTTCTCCTTCGGAATATATTCCTAGTCTCAAGATGTAAAGAACTTGTAGTTTGGTTTAGGAGATGATATGCCAGTTAAATAAGTCAACTCAGGGTGTTATTTGCTTAATTATTTATATTCCAAGGCCATAAAATAAACTGAAGGATTGGGTGGGTAGAAAATAATAATTTGATTAAAAATTTTTAAAGATTTTTTAAATGCTTACTTTTCTCATATCACTTGGAAGACATTTCAATGTTTTACTCTTTGAAGTACTGAAAATGATTCAGTAAGAAATTTTTTAGTGGATATTAATGAGCAAAAAAAAAAAAAGAAATTTCAGTAGAAAATTTGTGCTGTAAAATGATCTCAGGATACTTTGTTCTTGTTTTGATGTCGAAATGTGATCCTTGAAACCAGTCTGTGGTGAAACACTCAGGGATCTTACATTTTTGATTTCACATTTAGCTTAGCACAAAATCAAACCTGCCCCAACAGTTTTGTGTGTGTGTGTGTGTTTTTTTTTTTACTTTTAAATAACTTTTTTTTTAAAAACAACCTTTTTGTAATGATTTAATCGGGTATCTGGGCTTTATCCCTGCCCTGACACCATTCAGGTATTAAGGAACTTGTTATTATGGTATCATTTGTTTAGATTAAAATTTATAATTTTACATAGTTTGAAGTATATTATTTTTTTACATGGTTTTCACAGAGTAGGGAGAAAGATGTCTAATAAAATTATATCAACCTTTTTTCTTTGATAGTTTTACTGTGTTGATTGATAAATTTGACATTGCATGCATACTTCTTTTTTACCAAAAAATTCAATATCAATATATGCCTTCAATTTATTTGTACCTATGCTTTTACTTTTATTTGTCAATAGTTTTAAGACAGAATACAAAATATTACTCTTTTGTCCCAAGTACCTCAGTTACATTGTTAATCTGTTTATTTTATAATTATTTCAGATGTGTATGCACAATTTTCTGATAGATTATTTGCTTACAATCGATGGTAAAAAATGTTAATATGTACGGTTACCATCAGAGAATAACACACACAAAAATAATGATTATTGCATATTTTTTATACTTTTTAATACTATTCACGTTAGAAATTCACAAACTTCCCCACAAGTTGTATTGAGGTTTGTTACAAACTTCCCTTCAAGTTGTATTGAGGTTTGTTACAAATTTCCCTCCAAATTGTATTGAGGTTTGTTTCAAATGTCCAGGTAAATGTATGATTCTCATTAATTTATGTTTTTTTGTGCTTATTTTTTTTTTTTAAATATTAGTTTTAATTGTAAGCTACCATTGTAGGATATCATAGGATATTTCAATTTAGGATTATAAGTGTGGTAAGCATTTCTCAAATATTAGTAAACTCACACTTAAGTAGTTGAAAAAAAGCTCTCTTTCCAAAAAAGATATGTGATTATTACATTACATGAATATTTTATTTCCATGGCCTTTGCTGACAATTGATATTAATTATGCATTAGTTATTGATGCACCTGTCAATTATTATTTAAAAATTTTTCCTTTCCTCCTAGTGTGCTTCATGTTCAATTATTAGTTCTCATTTTATTAATATGAAACTTAAATTTAAAAAGGAAACAAAAACATTTTGAGAAAGAAGGGAAGGAAAAAAAAATGACCACGACTACCTCATTATTGAAGCGCATTTATATATTTAGTCAGATAAACCTCCCTGCAATTATTTCTTGTTCAACTCAGGGGTAACATTGTATTTTTATTTTAAAACATGTCTACCACCAAATAGTTTTACACTGCAATGCATGTGGATAAATGACTTTTTTTTAATGTTGATTTTTAAAAAACCCTGATTACATCTTATCCTGTTAACCATGACCATTGGTTAGTTTAGCAGTTGGATGAGGTTGAATTTCAAATGTTGATAATATCTCATTTATTAGATTCAAATCCTCCATAATTATTTTCTTCAGTTTATTTTATTTTTAATTTCAGTTCATAATTGCAATGCAAGATTAGATAAACAAATCTAGTGCTGAGTGAAAATTTTTTATTTTTTTTTTGTTTGTTTGTGTGTTCTCTCTCATCCCAAGCATCACTACTGCATTTAAAATAGCCGTAATATTTTTTTTTTAAACTCTTTTGTGTAAGAAATCAGTTGTTGATATTTGTTTTTGTTTTTTAAATCCAACATTTTCTTCCTGTTCATACTGAGTCTATAAACAGAACCAATATAAGTAACGTCCTCTATTAGCTGATGTACATTGAATTTCAGTTTTGTTTTATTATTACATTTTTGTTCAGTATCATTTCATTGTGTAATTTCCAAAGTAAAACAAAGAGGTAAAATTAAAAATATTGTTGTGTTTTGTCTTTTTTTTTAAAAATTAAAATCTTCCACCGGAACATACCTAGGCTGTTGCATAGCAACGCCAATGATATGACTCCGTGCATTAAAAAAAATAAGGACTGTTAATTTTCAAGAAGAAATATCGTTTTTTAAAAAAAAAACAACTAACATTATTTTTTAAAGTTTAATTAATATATAAATTAGGTACTGTACTTTATCAAATTAAACAGGCCGTATCCCTGTTGTAGACAGCTGTGCCAGACAATCTTGAAAAAGAGTCTAAAAGTTAAAAGTTAATTTTAAAAAATATCTAATACATAATGTAACAACATTTTTTCTCTTTAAAAATTATACAATTTTATTTACACTTAGAGGTTGAAAACCTCGTGCAATAAGTCATTAAGAATAACATACACTTCGGTTTGAAACGGAAGTCACCTTCTTTTACTCTTCTTTTATGCGTGCCAGGTGTTGTTTGCCACCACTACCTCAAACCAATATTTTTAAAAAAGTCATGTACATCTAGCCCATTTTCATTCATTCACATTTCCTCCCTTCATTTCTAACCACTGTGAAAGGTTGGAAACAACGTTCCGCTGTTTAATCGAATGCTCCTAACGAGCAACTATTTAGCGTTATTTCAAAAAAACTGAATTCATTTCAAATACATTTATGTAGACGATGAAACCTGCAGGGCTAACACCAACACACACACTGAAATGATAAACCTTATACTACATGTGTTACCACCGTGAAGATGGCCCTTACACTTACAAACGTATAGAAATACAAGCCCGACACTTCTCACAAGGCTGACTGACCTTTGCGTAGGTGTAAACCACTTACTGTGTGGACCGCATCGTCATAACCTGCCACCAAAAGGCCTGGGCAATGGGTCAGCTAGATGAACGCATGGGATGCGTGGACTTAAAAATTTGTTGGATTCAAGGAGTCGGATTTTTGCAACCGTTTTGTGACTCCCCCCCCCCACCCTCTCCACCCAAAACATGGGGGAGGTTTCCCGAACAAGGTCACCGTAATATCCAAGCATTTGCTTTCCATTGAAGATGTCATAGATTTCATATTTAAACTAGGTTAACTTTTTCTTATGCTGCTACAGTTCACCCGTCTCTCTCTCTCTCTCCCCACCCCCCAATCTCCATGCTTGCTTTTAAAAAATGCTTATCTTGCCCTTGTCCCAACCACAACATATCGTAATACTCTTTGTAGTCTAGTGAATTCCCTCCCCACTTTAAACAAAAAATGCAACTCAACTCTCCCTGCGAGCTCAACCTGGCATTATTCTACCACCACATCCCCGCCCCGTGGTATTTTATTTTGCCCTGCCTCCGAGAAAACCCTACCCTATTTCTTCCCTCAACGACCTTCCTCCACACCCCCCTTCACCCCCAACCCGCCTCTCGCACTAACTATTATTGCTTGTTGATTTTTTTCTCTCCCCAAATTATTTTTTTGCGGGCCAAGGGGCATAAGTGCAAAAAGAACCAACCCTGTTATACATTTAAGGTATTCTTTCTCTCCTCCCCTTTTCAAGTTTTTTTTTCCAAACAGTTTTTCCATCGTGAAGCGGGGGGGGGGGGATATTTTCTTAACGAAACCACTGAAAGGAAATCTTGGCCCGGAGTTGACCCCCCTAGTTATTTTAGGCAGGGTTGGCCGGAAGTAAGTGCGCGCGTGAGTAAAGCACAGCGTGACTACTTTGTATTGTAGGCATGCGTGTTTGGTTATTCATAAATATGGATGTCAAATACATTAGTAGCAAAAGTAGTAGCTGTAGTCGTGCACACATTTTTTTCCGGCTTTCCTTCAGAGTTGATTGTAGTAGTGTGCTCTAGTCAATGATACGGGTGCAGAAAAAGGTGTGGGGGGGGGTCTGCTCAGTGCAAATATATTTGTTTCGTCTTAAATTTACGGTGGAGTTTCCATTTCATCTAATGTCGGGATTTGTTTGTTTAAGTTTTAAAAGGTACCGGGGGGAGGGGTGGACTCGGTCCGGCCGGGTCGATTTTCACCTCAGCTTCGATAGTACAGAAGTACAAGAGCGTTACTATACTTGAGTAACACATTGTTGAGCGATTACAACTCTTATAAATGTTTTTTTTTAAACTACAGGTAAGCCGAATAAATACAAATAAATAGGTCAGACACCAATACCGGAAGGGATTACGTTACGCAGAGACCCCCCCCCCTAAGCTAAAAATACGTCAGTCCCTTCTGTCTTTAACTTTAAATCACATAAATAATTTTTTAAAAAGTCAAGTGACTTAAAGAAACAGAATGCGTGACGTAATTCCTGTATGAAAGATGCACTATGTGCACTAACAGAGGAAAGGGAGGAGATTAGGGTTGGGGGATACTTTCTTGTCTTGTTTGGATGGGGCTGCACTACCCCCTAGCTACGCCCCTGTGTAATACTAATAGAAATGACAGTATCGTACGTATTACACCAATTTCAGACGCTCCTTCTACACAGAAGATTACTGGGTACTGCGGTTATCTGTAGAACTAGAACCGTGAACTTGTCCTGTTGTCAGTGCTTTTACTATAATTATAATACGTTTTTTGATCAGGTTTTAAACTTGGACCAAGGATTGGTGATCTAATTATCCATTTATTTTTCGAATATATGTACAATAGTGGCCTGAACACGGCCAACGACTGATGGAACATTCATGTTCTGGGTATTGTTATGAGTTTGAACTTTTCAATATTCAGTACCGTAACGGTGTGGAACTGACTCATTCCGGTGACAAGCTCATGAAATAAATAAAGAAAAATTTGGATCCGGGGAGGGGGCGAAACGGAGATGCGATCATTCAGGCTAATGGTTATTTTTAGAACAAGACGATGACCCAGATCATAGGCGGAAAGGTGGGGGTGAAATGAGGGGGAGGGGTTTCTGGTTTCAAGACATGACCAAAATAGTAGCACTGATGGGGAGAGTACACTGACTTATCATGAGGATTCACGTGTGTTAGAATTCAGAGCGTAAAAATAAAAGGTCTATTTACTCACCAGCCCTACCCCTGAGAAGTTATATATTTTTATTTCAATAATTTATTTGAGGGAGTCAACCCCCGAACTAACATAAACACCTCCACCCAGGGCTTGCATTAGGCCACTGCAACCTATGCGGCCGCATTTGACCCCCGCGCTAATTCTAATTCTAGGCTTTACACCCAGATTCTAGGTGTACGTTTTCACATGCTATCCGTATCCCTATCCAGACTGGGCCACGCGCAATCCGTTTCGCCTAGGGCGTCGCAATTGTTAAGGCCGGCCCTGGGTAAGTTTCCCTTTAAGTTTCGCGGCCGCGCAGCAGTTTAGAATTGCCGCGGACCACCATTTGTAAATTAGCGCACAAAAAAGGATGCTGTGCAACTTTGCACACGATTTTTTACACTTTGCACACGGACCAGAGAATCTTAGATAGAACATTGGCCCTGACCCCGCCCAAGGAGTGTTCGGAGCCGTCTTACCAAGCAGAGCTATAGATCCTGCATTCTACATAAACGTCATTAGTGTTACCGATTGACAGTGTTGTATACAACTTGATGAAAGCGCCAGTTTGAATGTGTGAGGCAGTGGTCCTCTGATATGACGTTAGCCTTCCCACCTGATGGGGAACGATTGGAGTCCAGGGACTTTATGATTATTTTGTTGTATGTATTTTATAATAAGATGAGAGCGAAACACGTGCTCCTGATTGCATTATTGAATTTATTGTTGCTTCAAGGTCAAGGTATCCACTTCACCATATATTTGCAGCTTTGAACTACGGTCACTTGCAATACCTAGATGGGACATTTCCATTGGGCTCCAGCAAGGAAGACATTGTTCATTCTTGTTTACTATTTGATCTGCCTTCTCCGACATTTCATAGGCTTCCAGAAAGAATTAAATTGATTGCAAGAAATTTGTACCACTGTGCCCTGTAATTTATTGTAATTAAGCATTTTACCCTCTCTAACACAAGTTCTAGATCGGTTATAAATTATAGTTGTGGAAAATACTTTTAAAAAAAAACTACTTAAAGTAAAAATATAATCAGAAAATAATAAATATAATATATAAATTAAAATGAAAGGTAGATTGAAGACTTGATTCTAGCTAAAGAAATAGTTACAAGTTCCTGTATCAGAAAAATATTCAATTAAAAAAAATTGTTATACAAGTTGTTCATTAACTTATAATGCATGCAAGTAAACAAAACTAATAGCTACACCAGATTTAGAAATTATTCACCAAATTATAATATATATACATATAATATCAAGCACTTGTGTCCGAGGTTCTATATGGCTGTATGGGGTGTGTGCTGGTGTAGTGGGGAGGAATGAAGTTGAAGAATTGAGTCATCTGAAGTCTGCTCATGTGAATCACACCGTGTGATGAGAAGGTCGGTGAGGCGTGTGTGTCGGATCAGTTTAAAACGCCAAGTAAGTGCTTGTCTTACCTGGCCACGTAACGGAGGGGATCGATGAGGTCGGCTGGCTAAGTAGCTAGCCTCACCCCATCCGGTAAAAGTCTTTCCCTCCACCTCCTGCCGTCCCTTCCCGCACCCACACTGATATATGAAACTCACTTCAAACGTTTCCGATGACTGGACTGTAAAGACGAGCAGGCAGATTTAGACATACCGTACAACTCTATGATCACATGGCATAGGAAGGGTGGGGGCGACCGCCCCGGGGCGCAATTTATTTGGTCTACTTATTGAGAGGGGCGACTTTTTCTTTCCTATTATTCTTCATTATTTCTGCATTATTTTTTTCGTGGGTCGATGTTTTTTTATTTTTTTAAAATGTTTATCGTTCCTCCTTGAGGATATAAAATATAAGAAAATAGCTACGCCGCAGTGCATTATGATGAGTCGGAGTCAAAATAAACGGATTAGCTTAACTTTAGAAAATATATCCGGGAAGTATATGTACACAAAGAGAAAAAAAAACTCGTTTGCCAAAGTTGCACAGCATCCATTTTTGTATGCTACATTTTACCATATTTGCTGCCCGGTAATTCTAAACTGCTGCGCGGTGTCGGTGAAATATATGCGCAGCTTAAAGGGACCATTGCAGTGTTACCTTAGGTCATGAACAATTCAGATAACGGGCAATTTCGAATGATCTATATCAGGTAGCGAGCAGTGCCCCGGTTTACGAACAAGGCAAGCTAGAGGGCAGGGTTTAACTTCTGAGACAAAGTGATCGCGTACAGTACAAAAGGAAGGCTACGCAGTACTAACATCGCTTAGCTCTAGCCTAGTACTAGTGCCAGTAGTCCAGTTTAGCACCCATGTACAGCCTCCCTATCATAGGCCTTACTACAAATCGATAAAAGTTTCTTAGAAAGTGATAGAGCTCAAATGATAGTTTAATTGTTACAAAATACATACCTATATATATATACAATATAAGATAAGGTAAATGTTTATACTAGGGTTGCGGAAATTAACGATTAATTTCTCGATTATTCGGTAAAATGTTTTACCGATTAAAATTATTTTAATCTATTAATAGAGATTAAAATTATGGAAAAATATTTCAATTTTTTTTCGATTTATTAAACTTTAAAAGAAGCAGTTTTTATAATGAAGATGATATTTCAAAAAATAAACATTGATTTTATTTAATTAACAAAAAAAAAAAAAAAAACGAAATTAAAATTCATTGACATTAAATCGAACTACTTAGGTATAATTAAACATAAATATCTCCTAAAAATATAATATTTTTTATTAAATACTTATGCAATGGGCATTTTATGAAATTTTCAGTTTAATGACGTCATAATCTTATTTTCAGCTTTAATCAAAATTATCGATTAATTATTTGGTAATTTTTCAAAAGTTAACGATTAAATTTAAATTAATCGATAACAGCCCTAATTTATACATATTTTTTTTTGTTTATTTCTCTTTTGTTGCTGTTGTTGTTGCTAATACATTGTGTGATATAAACGACCCAAGTTAAATTATTAATTTTTTAAAAAAGTTTCTTTCATTTTGAAACGGATTGTCATTATTTCATTGATTTATGTATTTCGGGTAACGAATGTTTTGGTTCACGAACAGAGTTTTGAAACAATTTAATTTCCTAACCCGAGATACTACTGTACTATGTAAGACTATATACCTAAATTCTTCATAAGTCGTATCTAACTATTTTACTATTTATGTCATATCGTATCTAACGTATGTGCTCTTTTGGTCAAGTCTAACTAAAGTAACTAAAGGGCCCCAAGGATCTCATTCAGCCTGAACCCATGTTATAACTTATATATATCCTGGTACTAGGGTGTGTGTCGACATCCGGTAACTCCTCTATGTCTATGTATTGGTGAACGATCCGTGTTACACACGGACGCTAATCTACTTCATATTCCACAGGTACTCTACATGCTATCACTGTCTATGGCGGATTAAGGGGGGGGGGAGGTGCTGAACGGGCTATAGCCAGGGGCCCCCAACGGTTTTGGGGCCCCCAAACTTTTTATATTTTTTAAATAAAAGTGTACAAATGTTTGCACGAACTCTTGAAAATATAATAAATGTTTTTTTTAAAAATCTTCTCTGTTAAACGGATCGTTAATCAGACCTGATAGTCTTAATAATCGAAAAACTTGTTTTGATTGGCTCACTTAACTCACTTAGAAAACATATTATGATGATTATAATAAAATATTTGTTTATATTTTTTTAAAATTAAATTTTTTAAAGCTCAGCTGGCCGTTTGAAAGAGTTTAGGCTTGTTGTGCAAGTGATGTCGGGATCGTTTTCCAGTGGTGAAATATATTTTTTTAATTTTCCTCTAAACACTCAATTGTAACATACCGGCGAACACTTCGAACAGTTATTTCTTCATGTTCGTTTTATTTTTTTTTTCATCATAAATATATATTTACAGTCATATATTAGCTGCTATCTATCATTTTACTTAAAGGGACGCTGGCTGGATAGGGCCCCCGTTTGATTGCAGCCAGGGGCCCCGTGCAGTCTTAATCCGTCCCTGATCACTGTAATCGGACACTTAGCCACAAACAAAATACTTGACATTGGTTTTAATTTAAACTTAAGTCATTATTTATCAATTGATCTGTTTAGAAGCGAATGAAATTATCATTATTAAAAAAAAATTAATTACGAGGACAGAAAAAGCTAATATCGAGGACCGGTAACGTAATGAAAATGGTTTCACCACTTGACAACTGCTCTGTTAGCAGCAATGACATCACAACTGCTCTGTTAGCAGCCATGACTTGACAACTGCTCTGTTAGCGGCCATGACATCACAACTGCTCTGTTAGAAGCCATGACGTCACAACTGCTCTGTTAGAAGCCATGACTTGACAACTGCTCTAATAGCAGCCTTGACTTGACAACTGCTCCAATAGCAGCCTTGACTTGACAACTGCTCTATTAGCAGCCATAACTTGACAACTGCTCTGTTAGCAGCCATGACTTGACAACTGCTCTAATAGCAGCCATGACTTGACAACTGCTGTTATCAGCCTTGACTTGACAACTGATCTGTTAGCAGCCATGACTTGACAACTGCTCTGTTAGCAGCCATGACTTGACAACTGCTCTAATAGCAGCCATATCTTGACAACTGCTCTGTTAGCAGCCTTGACTTGACAACTGATCTGTTAGCAGCCTTGACTTGACAACTGCTCTGTTAGCAGCCATGACTTGACAACTGCTCTAATAGCAGCCATGACTTGACAACTGCTCTGTTAGCAGCCATGACTTGACAACTGCTCTAATAGCAGCCATGATTTGACAACTGCTCTGTTAGCAGCCTTGACTTGACAACTGCTCTGTTAGCAGCCATGACGTCACAACTGCTCTGTTAGAAGCCATGGCTTGACAATTGCTCTGTTAGCGGCCACGACTTGACAACTGCTCTGTTAGCAGCCATGACGTCACAGCTGCTCTGTTAGCAGCCATGATGTCACAACTGCTCTGTTAGCAGCCATGACTTGACAACTGATCTGTTAGCAGCCATGACTTGACAACTGCTCCGTTAGCAGCCATGACTTGACAACTGATCTGTTAGCAGCCATGACTTGACAACTGCTCTGTTAGCAGCCATGACGTCTCAGCTGCTCTGTTAGCAGCCATGATGTCACAACTGATCTGTTAGCAGCCACGACTTGACAACTGCTCTAATAGCAGCCATGACGTCACAGCTGCTCTGTTAGCAGCCATGATGTCACAACTGCTCTGTTAGCAGCCATGACTTGACAACTGCTCTGTTAGCAGCCATGACGTCACAGCTGCTCTATTAGCAGCCATGACTTGACAACTGCTTTGTTAGCAGCCATGACTTGACAACTGCTCTGTTAGAAGCCGGAGACAACTCAACAACAGAACGTCTCAATGCTGTCCGAAAATTAAACTGTCAGACTTGGTTGGGGGTGGGGGAGGGGTGCACATTCACCCACTTCACACGCCGAGTTCGTCCAATGCCAGCCCCGGATGTCCTCGCTGGGGGCACGTGCATTCAGCCACAGGGAGGCTCGACTCCCATCAGAAGCTGGCCACTACCTGAGACGATTACGTCCCGACATGCGCGGGTCTACTGCTCACGCAATGACTTAACGAGCCCGTTTTTGTTACGGGTCCCCTGATTGGCCGAGGTGCTATTGATCTGCACGGCGCGTGCACAATCGAATGCTGTTACGTGAGCGCTAGCTGACGGGGGGTTCCCCCAAGGCGTTGACGAGCGAGGTCACGGGCTACGTTTTATTGGCTGATGTACCGATACTGTTACGTCAACGACATGAAGTGCATTGCATCAAAAAAAGGACAGGACCTACTAATAGAGTGTTCTCAAACCAGGTTGACTGGGTTCATGTTATTACTAGTATGTTTTCATTTTGCTTTATTAAAATTTAAAAGACAGAGAGTGAAAGAGAGAGAGAGGGGGAGAGAGAGGTGGGGGGGAAGGAAGGAAAAAATAAGAAAATGCGAAAAAGTTAAATTCAAGTACAAGTGTGGTATGCCATAGGTCAGTGCTTCTCAAACTTTTTAGTGTAGTGGACCAGGATGATTTTTTTCCATTGCACCATTTTCCCTGTACTAACGTGATAGCGAAATGTAATTCATTTTATTTTATTTCTTTTCTTTTATTATTTATGTGGTTACTGAAAGTTATTGCCGAAAAATTGACATATTCTATATCTGTGCTTCTCAAACATTTTAATATGTCGGACCGGCAGGAATTTTTTCCTTTGCACCAGGGACCGGTGCTCTATTTTCCATGCACATACTCGGTAGCGAAATGTATTTATTTCATTATATTTACTAATTTTATTAGCTTATTATACAAAAATTGACATATTCTATAGGGTAAGTATTATTGGTTTCAAATAATGTTAATATATATATATATATATATATATATTAGCGTCTTCTGAGATTTCGCCACTTCATTTCCAATGTTGATGGTGATTAGGTGCAAACTGTGAATGCTGAATTGTTACTAGTAACCCAGTACGGACGGGCGGCAATGTTACTAGTGACATATTAACCGCCCCAACACCTTTTCCCAGCGTCAAATCTACCCTATCGCCGAATAAGCACGAATGATCTAGAGCCAGCAATACACGCCCGAAAATCCCGGCCCGATGTGGACTGATGTTGCACCCATTCATAGTCTCCGTGCTTCGGCTTCTAAACAAACCTAGCGGGCATTCCAGGGAGGTAATCAACCGTAAGGAAAGGGGCATAACCTCATTGAAACTTGGAACACTGGAGAAAGAAAAAAAAAGTGGGGGGGGGGGGGAATCGTCGTTTTCTCCACTCAAGGCAGAATCAGAAATGAAGAGTTCTAAAATTAAGAGAAAGTAAAAGTAAAACAAAAATTTATTTTCTCGATTTTATTTTGTGCTGTTTGTTTAATTTTAGATCCTTTATTTATGAGACATAACTAAAAGTATGTTCAATATAATATGCAAAACTACTATAGTCTGCCGGCTAAATTTCAACTTCATTTGATCACGGGAAAATATGAGTTATAAACATTGTGTAATGTAGTGCGCACCGCGAGACAGACTAGAAATTACTAGCATTTACATTTAAACATCGGGATTATAAAATTATAAAAAGTATCGTTAATATAATACCGCGACACTCTAGCATACAAATTAACATGCTACATTGAGATAAATAGAGATAAATAGAAGTTCATAAATTTAATTACTGTACATTCTAATTCTATCGATCTGAAATTTTGATATATCATTTTTATCAACGGCACGAGTCTGTCTGCAAAATTTCAGCTTACTAGCATACGACAAAGTGGGTTAAAAATTGACTCAAACTTTTTTTTAGCTTTATCAAGGAGTCAATCAAGCAGACGCCAGGAATTAATATAAAGGATTTTTAAAAAGGGGGAAGAGATTTTCTAAAATTAAAAAAATGTTTCCGCTGAGGCTTGAACTTGAACCCAATGACTTCCGCGCGTAAAACGGACGTGATAACATCTACACTACAATCAACATGTTATTTCAATGAAGGAACAACGCAAGTGAACGCAAGAACGCATTATTGGTTTCGAAACATGCCCACCCCCTCCTTTTTTAACCCACTTCGCTTGATTGGTCGACCCTAGCGAGTTTCACTGTCATCGTTATGCTTATTTGCTCTTGATAGTGTTCTGGTGAATAATATATATAGAGAGAGATATTAACGAAAGTACTAAATCAATCATTGTAAAATGCAACTCGATTATCGATAAGAAATAGGTATTACTTACTGGGTGAACAATTTTATNNNNATATATACATAATTTTCAAAATATAATGAACAAAATTAAAATTAAACCCGGTATTTAAAAATAAAAAAAACCAGGACAAAATCCTCAACAAACTTTCATCATCCAATTTTGAAAATCAGCAACCCAGATAACCAAGGTAGTATTGATCAGAACAATTATCTCCCTTTGAAAGTAAAACCTAAATGTCCATACATGATATAATACCATCCCAATTCTTCATCATTCACCCCGTGTTCACCTTGCAAATATATTGTTAAATTTTTATTTACACTTTAATAAAATACGCACATTTTGTAATCTACCATATTCTATTTCTAACAGTTCAACATAGTACATGATCACAAAATAACGATTTATTTATTTGTATATATATATTTTTGTCAAAATCTTATTTTTTCTTTCTCTTATATGGAATGTAAGGGAAAGTAGTGTAGTCGTGAAAAAGATCAAAATCGGATTTTTGACAGATCCCAACATTTTATATTTTTTTCGAGACGAAAAAAAACCAAAAAAAAAACAACTGTTGCAATCTTGTCTGTCTGTCTGTGAATACGATAGCTTGAGTACCGTTTCAGTTTGTTGGACTAAGTTTCATATATTAGAACCCATACTTTGGTTTCTATCAACTTTCTAAAACCGGAAAACGTCATAACCCTTTCGGTCATTGGGCTGGCTATTTTTAGATTGGGGTCAAACTTTTCTGTAACAACAGTGTGTGTTGATACACTGATCTTCCTAAAAACGATCTTCTAGGTGCAATTTTTGTGTAAAAAAAAATCATTACATTTAGTTTTGCAGCTTAAAATAAATTATTAAAATGCCAAAGACTTAAAACTAGATGCCCGCAGCGTAGTATACGCCGCAGATTTGCTCATGGATAGTGCAAAGAAAGTGGGGGTGGGTGACCAGACACAAACTACATCACGATGAAATCAGAACAACGCGAATGAAGCTCGGATGCGGGGATAACTGCGACGCATTGTTGATCTGGAAACATGTGCACTGTGGTTAGTCACTTGCCACCCCCACCCTGCTTGCCGACCATAAACTAATTGGCATAACCTGACAAAGGTCATTCATCAAGCTTATTTCCACATGTTTTGTGCTTGTTATTGTGTTGCCAAGTCATGATCGAAAAGAAAGTGAGAAATGAACGGGCGCAACAACAAGCATTTTTAAATATTAAAAAAGTAATGTCTTAGCTGGGGATTGAACCTACGACTTCCACGTGTTATGCGAATGTAATATCCACTCAACTACGAAATTCATGTTATTTTGTTGTGCTGAAAGAACATAGTAATTGACCTCAATTAATTCAACGAATTGTTGGTCTCGATGACCCGTCACGCTGTGCACTACCTTTTCTTGCAATCTGATTGGTCGGTGGGTGGGTGATGTCAGACAGCTTGCTTCTTACTTGGTGTCCGGCATGGTTGGACCATGATGAGAACTTTATATATAGATACTCCGCGTTGTCGATAATGTTAATTGCTCCATTCCACAGACTTGACACGGGCTATGAGATGTTTGTACAAATAGTAAATATCTTTGCTTGAAAGATTAAAAGTTTTTATACACCCTTTTGGGGGGGGGTAAAAATATTTATTATATTATATTATTATATTATATATAATTATTGTTATATAATTAATAACAATATATATAATAGATAATCCTATCTATCAAAAGGGAATATTTTTTTATTTGCAATTAAATATATATATATATATATATTTTAAAGTGTACTCTTAACGTTCTTCTAGCGTCCACTTTGAGAACCGTTGTACTACAACTATCATGGTGGTATGCTTACAATGTGAGGAGCTATTCTTTGACAATAAGCGTACACATTTTGATGGAAAGTGTACATGTAAGCTACTATGTTAACGTTGTCATGCGTACCATGCGAATAGCTGGCTGATATCTGTGTCAAGTTCACATACCTGGGAGAGGAGATTTGTGCGCGGGAAAGTCATAGGCCAAGTGTTTGCCCCATAGCCATAGCCATAGCCATAGGCCAAGTGTTTGCCCCGTAGCCATAGCCATAGGCCAAGTGTTTTCCCCATAGCCATAGCCATAGGCCAAGTGTTTTTCCCATAGAACTAGTGTTTGTCCCATAGAACTAGTGTTTGTCCCATAGAACTAGTGTTTGTCCCATAGAACAAGTGTTTGCCCCATAGGCCAAGTGTTTGCCCCATAGGCCAAGTGTTTTCCCCATAGGCCAAGTGTTTGCCCCATAGGCCAAGTGTTTGCCCCATAGAGCTAGTGTTTGCCCCATAGGCCAAGTGTTTGTCCCATAGGCCAAGTGTTTGCCCCCATAGGCCAAGTGTTTTCCCATAGAACTAGTGTTTACCCCATAGGCCAAGTGTTTGCCCCATAGGCCGAGTGTTTGCCCCATAGGCCAAGTGTTTTCCCCATAGGCCAAGTGTTTGCCCCATAGGCCAAGTGTTTGCCCCATAGGCCGAGTGTTTGCCCTATATATATATATATGCATACATCTAATTCAACCGTCCACCTGCCTGTCTCGTTGTCTCTCTGCCCCATAATTCAGAATCTGTTTCCATCAGATAAATCACGGACTGAGAATGATAATAATTGCCTATAAACTTATAAATTAATAATTTATTTACTGTCAATCTTATACATTAAAAATTTTGACACCGTTTTAGAAAAGAGAAAGCGGGAAAAAATTGGGAGGAAGGGACATTCAATTTTAAAGACGTTTAAAGAACAGGAAACAAAAATGTACATGGAACATATAGGTGAAACAAAGATCTCTAGAAAAGAAAAGCATTTTTCGAATGAAATCAAAGGCTCAACGAAGATGCTTCCCTTTTGTCCGGAATATGGAAAAGATACGGAAGTAGCCCTTCAGGAGCTATTGAGTTAACGAAAAGGGGATGATGTAGTTCCTTATAGGACATTCAAGATACCATCCTATATAAAATGAATAAATTTTTAAAAACTTTTTTGTTCCCTCTTGTGACTGTAATTAAAAAAGGTATTTTTAAAAATGCGCTTCGCTGTTTGTCACGTAAGGTACTTGAACAATGTTCCATTTTCATGACCGACACCGCGCAGCAGTTAGAAATACATTGCAGCAAATATTGTGAAATATTGCTTTAAAAATGGATGCTGTGTAACTTTGCACAACGAGTTGTTGTTTTTTGTTTGTTCTCTTTGTTGTTGTTTTTTTTTCTCACGGAAAACGAATCTTGGGGGAAATATTGTACCTGAAAAATGACGATATTTGGTCTCGCGAAATGATCACCTGGTAGTTGTCTGAATGTGGTGAACACTGTTTGTGGTCAGTTTGTTGTAAGTACCCGCATTATGAGATCGGCAGGAATTTATTTATTTATTTATATTATTTTTTTAAATATTTTTTTTGAGGGGGTGGTACATTTTTTAAATAGTAGATATTTTCATCTTTTGTGGAGAGTAATGAATAAGAGCACTATGCGGTACACAACCAAGTTTTGTGCTAATGTAGTGATTTCAAATGAAAAGGTCTGCTTGTCAAACATGTGTCTGGTAGGTCTGGGTTTTTATTTGTTGTTTTTTGTGATACTACATGTTAATGGTATTTTCATGATTTTTTTTTGTCGTTGCGTTTAGCAGGGTAATCAGAGTAATCTCGTTTTAAAACGCGTTCTCCTCTCATTTTAACGCTATCCCCTCTCGTTTCAACGCTCTCCCCTTTTGTTTTAACGCTATCTCCCCTCGTTTTAACGCTCTCTCCTCTCGTTTTAACGCCATCTCCTCATTCTCACACTTGACCCGACAACTCAACTGTATCTTGCATGTTTTCATACAAAATATAAATCTCTCTAGTCAGCGATTTGAAAACATGACTTCAAGTAAGCAGAAATAATTGTGCGTGGGCAGATTGTTTTTGCCCCAGAAAAAAAGTGTTGTGTGTGGGGGGGGGGACTACTGGCAGCTGACCAGAGCGACTTTTCCCACACCTTTAATTCTTAGCCCGCGTCTCCTTTCCTCTTCCCTTGACCTTACCAAGATAATTTATCCAATACTCGACCTGGCAACGAGGCTTGGGAACTTGCAGAGGTCAACAAGACGCCGTGACCTCCCCCGATGCGTCGCTACTGACCGAAAGTTACCGGAATTACCAACTTTGGACTTAAAGACACTTCAGTTGTGTTTGTTATTTATTTATATATATATATATATATANATATATTAAAGCTCTGTCACCGATGCCATAGAGATTTTAACAAAAAACTTTGAAGGGGCATGTGTTAGAGTTAGTGTTGCAGACTGACACTGACGCCAGTGTTTGGAAGTCGTTTATAGCCCATTGTTTGGACGTCGTTTATAGTCCATTGTTTGGAAGTCGTTTATAGTCCAATGACTGGAAGTCGTTTATAGTCCAATGTTTGGAAGTCGTTTATAGTCCAATGACTGGAAGTCGTTTATAGTCCAATGTTTGGGAGTCGTTTATAGTCCATTGTTTGGAAGTTGTTTATAGTTGACCGTTTGGAAGTCGTTTATAGTCCAATGTTTGGAAGTCGTTTATAGCCCAATATTTGGAAGTTGTTTATAGTCCAATGTTTTGAAGTCGTTTATAGTCCATTGTTTGGACGTCGTTTATAGTCAATTGTTTGGAAGTTGTTTATAGTTGACCGTTTGGAAGTCGTTTATAGCCCAATATTTGGAAGTCGTTTATAGCCCAATATTTGGAAGTCGTTTATAGACCATTGATTTGAAGTCGTTGATAGTCTATTGTTTGGAAGTCGTTTATAGTCCATTGTTTGGAGTCGTATATAATATTAGCCCTGTCTATCATAGCTAAATAATGGGAAAGACGTAAACAAGGTATGGGTTAGCCTGACCGGACGTATCAAAACAGCGAACGTTTCGGCAAAGAGCCTTTATCAACGAACATACAAGACACAGAAAAAACGAAAATAAAAATGAAGGAACTTAGCTGCGGTGGAATCCGAAGTATCCAAAGAAAAAGTGAAACTGAGAGATGACAGAGCGATTATATATAGGAAAGCAGAGAGGGGGCGGGGCAAGCGCCTAGGTGGACAAAGAAAAGACCATATTCATCCCATGTGGTGCAATGGTACCGTGACTGTCTATTAATCTGTTTTCAATCTGGACTCTCGTGGGTGTGTTTGTGCACGAGACAATAGCAGTGACTGCCAGGTCCTTGACACCCATATGGTCGCGTCCATTGAAGTGACGGGAGACGGGGCACTGTTTATCTTGTGTAATCGCCCTAATGTGTTCAGACATTCGGCACGACAAAGATCGTCCCGTCTCTCCTATGTATTTCAAAGGACAGCGCTTACACACAATGGTGTAGACAACGTTGCGGCTAGCGCAGGTGAAACCATCCTTAATCATAAATAGCCCCTTAGGGAAGTTTATCTGTTCAGCTTGCAAAACAATAGCTATCATAGCTAGAAGCAGCAACATAAGCAAAATCAACATTAGTCTCATTAGTTCTTGTAATATGATCTCCTAATGTTATATTTTTGTGTAAATAACAAAATTTCAATAAATAAATAGTCCTTTCATTTAGGTTTGCCTTAACTTATTGTGCAGTATTAGGAGAAAAAATATAAGGCCAGAAGGTCATCTTAATTTGAATGAACTTTGACCTTTGTGACTAGCACTGGTTTCCGTAAGTGTAAATAAACAATGATTGGATGTTTGAAGTCATCACGATTTTTGTAACCGTACTCCACCTTTTATGATGTACCAATGACCGCTGGATGGGGGATCCCTGATCCCTGGATTTGAAGGGTTGCCTTGGTGCAGACTTGGGGTTGGGGTCATGCTAAACCAATGGAGGAGGGGGATACAAGGTTGGGGGCTGCGAGGTATGTCTGGGCCACGGGCCAGCAGAGGACGTCAGTTAATGCTAATTAAGGCTAGCGTTGGGCGCGGGGTACATGTGGTCGTTCCTGGCAAAGGCCACAGCAGAGTTCTCCTGCCCCCCCCCCCCGTCCACTCAGGCATATCTCAATTATTTTCTAGTTTTAACAATCATTGTCGTATCTCAAAATAACCACCATTCAAGTTACACTCATACTCATGTGTTCTGTGAAAGCTCTAGTATTTTATTTTAATTGACACTAGAGATGGATCTACGCTCCTGTTTACTACTCCTTCCGAAGTTAAAAGTAGACGTGCTGATTGTCACGACTTTAACAAGTGTGTGTGGGTAGGTGGGGGTGGATCCAGGGGCACATACCTCATTCCTGGCCAGTAAGGGGGAAAAAGGGAGATAGTTTATGAGGCATAAGCCCCCATTTCTGGTCAGTGCGTGTGTGGGTTTGGATTTTCAGGGACCACAAAATTCACACCAGGCCAGTGGGGGTTTATTCCTGCAAATATTATCCAAAATGAGTATATTTTTAAAAAAAAATTATTTAAAAAATTGAAATTAAAAAAATTAAAAGAAATAATAAAAAAATAAATAAATAAATATCAAATTTCCTAACCATCACTGGCAAAGTGTAGTAAACTTTATGTCTTTGTTAATCATCGTCTTTTATTGTCCAAAACTTGAGTTCCTTTACATTCATTAAATTTAAAAATAGAGCTTTAAAAGATTAATAATGCATCAAGCAATATGTTACCTTTATCAGTATTTGATGAGACCAGTGCGGATTAAAGATAACGCATACCGTTCATTCCTTTTAAAAACAATATTTAAAAAAGTTACTAATACTAATACCAAAACAAGTAAAAATATTTACTTTTTAAAGTGTATAAGTGATAGCTGCTGGTAGAATCTACGTCCAATTAGATCTACATTAATTTTTGTAACAAAATATTAATTAACTTCAATTGTTACCGTTTTAAACACAACGTATTTCCGGTTAAGGGAGATGACTCCATATTTTCTTTATAAAACTGAGACGAGAGTGTCACGGGAAGATATCAGTTACCAAAACCTGAGTTAGTCCTGCCACTAAAGTAATGGGAGGGGGGGTCCCGCAGGGTGGGGCTACTCACTTGTTTATCAAGGATGTTAGCGGGGGTCGGGGGTATTGGGATGGGGGTCAATAACTGGATGGTGTGAGAGGTACATACTCGCGATGCTTTTCCCACGATTTTCTGAATGAAATAACCGTGGGAGCCCGGGCCATCGGGGGAGGAAGTAGCAAGTACCGGACAGCCACTAGGAGAAACGGGTTGAAATAATGCATAACCGACAAGAGGTTGTTGACAACCACACAGGGGAACAGTCGGGAAGACTGGATGCTATAATATGGGTATTAGGGAACGACGTAATGCAACGCGTTAGAACATTGGATAACCATCCAAGGGACCGAGTTGTGTGGAGAATACAAGGGGGGAAAAGTCCAAAAGAAAGAGCTGTCAGAGTATAAGCGTATGGAAGAGAGGTCAGCAGGAAGAGAGGTCAGCAGGAAGAGGGGTCAGCAGGAAGAGTGGTCAGCAGGAAGAGTGGTCAACAGGAAGAGTGGTCAGCAGGAAGACTAGTCAGCAGGAAGAGGGGTCAGCAGGAAGAGTGGCCAACGGGAAGAGTGGTCAGCAGGAAGAGTGGTCAGCAGAAAGTGTGGTCAGCAGGAAGAGTGGTCAGCAGGAAGAGTGGTCAGCAGGAAGAGTGGTCAGCAGGAAGAGTGGTCAGCAGGAAGAGTGGTCAGCAGGAAATGTGGTCAGCAGGAAGAGTGGTCAGCAGGAAGAGTGGTTAGCAGGAAGAGTTGTGAGCAGGAAATTGGTCAGCAGGAAGAGTGGTCAGCAGGAAGAGTGGCCAACAGGAAGAGTGGTCAGCAGGAAGAGTGGTGAGCAGGAAGAGGGGTCAGCAGGAAGAGTGGTCAGCAGGAAGAGTGGTCAGCAGGAAGATAGGTCAGCAGGAAGAGTGGCCAACAGGAAGAGTGGTCAGCAGGAAGAGTGGTGAGCAGGAAGAGTGGTCAGCAGGAAGAGGGGCCAACGGAAAGAGTGGTCAGCAGGAAGAGGGGCCAATAGAAAGAGGGGTCAGTAATATGAGAGGTCAGCAGGAAGAGTGGTCAGCAGGAAGAGTGGTCAGCAGGAAGAGTGGTCAGCAGGAAGAGTGGTCAGCAGGAAGAGTGGTCAGCAGGAAGAGTGGTCAGTAGCAAGAGTGGTCAGCAGCAAGAGTGGTCAGCAGGAAGAGGGGTCAGCCTGAAGAGTTGTCAGCAGGAAGAGTGGTCAGCAGGAAGAGTGGTCAGCAGGAAATGTGGTCAGCAGGAAGAGGGGTCAGCAGGAAGAGTGGTCAGCAGGAAGAGTGGTTCAGCAGGAAGAGGGGCCAACGGGAAGAGTGGTCAGCAGGAAGAGTGGTCAGCAGGAAGAGTGGTCAGCAGGTAGAGGAGCCAACGGGAAGGGGGGGTCAGCAATATGAGAGGTCAGCAGGAAGAGTGGTCAGCAGAAAGAGTGGTCAGCAGGAAGAAGCGCAAATGGAAAGAGGGGTCAGCAATATGAGAGGTGAGCAGGAAGATTGGTCAGCAGGAAGAGTGGTCAGCAGGAAGAGGGGCCAACGGGAAAATGGGTTAGCAATATGAGAGGTCAGCAGGAAGAGTGGTCAGCAGGAAGAGAGGCCAGTGGAAAGAGGGGTCAGCAATATGAGAGGTCAGCAGGAAGAGTGTTCAGCAGGAAGAGTGGTCAGCTGGAAGAGGGGCCAATGGAAAGAGGGTTCAGCAGAAAGAGGGGCCAATGGAAAGAGGGGTCAGAAATATGAGAGGTCAGCAGGAAGAGGGGCCAACGGGAAGAGTGGTGAGCAGGAAGAGTGATCAGCAGGAAGAGGGGCCAACGGGAAGAGTGGTCAGCAATATGAGAGGTCAGCAGTAAGAGTGGTCAGCAGGAAGAGATGTCAGCAGGAAGAGGGGCCAACGGGAAAAGGGGTCAGCAATATGAGAGGTCAGCAGGAAGAGTGGTCAGTAGGAAGAGTGGTCAGCAGGAAGAGGGGCCAATGGAAAGAGGGGTCAGCAATATGAGATGTCAGCAGGAAGAGGGGCCAATAGAAAGAGGGGTCAGCAATATGAGAGGTCAGCAGGAAGAGTGGTCAGCAGGAAGAGTGGTCAGCAGGAAGAGTGGTCAGCAGCAAGAGTGGTCAGCAGGAAGAGTGGTCAGCAGGAAGAGTGGTCAGCAGGAAGAGGGGCCAACGGGAAGAGTGGTCAGCAGGAAGAGTTGTCAGCAAGAAGAGTGGTCAGCAGGAAGAGTGGTCAGCAGGAAGAGTGGTCAGCAGGAAATGTGGTCAGCAGTATGAGAGGTTAGCAGGAAAATATGAGAGGTTAGCGGGAGCGTGGGCAGCGCGAAAAGTGGTCAGTGGGAAGTGTGGTCAACATGAAATGTGGTCAGCAGGAAGAGGGGCCAACGGGAAGAGTGGTCAGCAGGAAGAGGGGCCAACGGGAAGAGTGTTCAGCAGGAAGAGTGGTCAGCAGAAAGTGTGGTCAGCAGGAAGAGTGGCCAGCAGGAAGAGTGGTCAGCAGAAAGAGTGGTCAGCAGGAAGAGTGGTCAGCAGGAAGAGTGGTCAGCAGGAAGAGTGGTCAGCAGGAAGAGTGGTCAGTGGGAAGAGTGGTCAGTAGGAAGAGTGGTCAGCAGGAAGAGTGGTCAGCACGAAGAGTGGTTAGCAGGAAGTGTTTTTTATCAGTGCGGACAACCAGACTTAGATTGTTCAATTTGTTGGTAGAACTTTGGTAGTAGTATCGGTGGAATACGCAATTACCATTATAGACTCAAATGACCACTGCTTAAAGGGAGCAAAGATGCAAAATGCGTGTGATTCAGCTACACTCGAATAGGAACCGAATATGTCGAACTGACATTCTAATCTAAACAAAATACAATAAAATTTTGTAAAAAATTTTTAAAATCTGATGATGAAAATAACATTGTCAATGTTAATAATACCCGGTAAAATATCACTTTACAAAAGCGCAAACGCAGTAAAAAATGATCGCTCACACTATATTTATGAGTCCAAAAATTTCTTCATGGCTACTGTTTCGTAAACACGTGCCTGTGCCAACAAATTTGAGAACCAACATTTTTTTTTGTTCCAATGCGTGGAGAATCCTATACATCAATCACTGACATGTCAATATTATGGGGAATGTTGGAATAGACGTCATAATATCACTGACCAGAGGCGTCACTAGGGTTGGTGTCACCCGGGGCGGTAGCTCATGGTGTCACCCCCTCATGATTTAATCTATAGAACTCCTCCGTGTCTTCCAGTGCCAAATAACGGGAATATATAGAATTTTATGGCCTGGTGTCACCCCCCTGATGGTGTCACCCGGGGCGGCCCGCCCCCTCCGCACCCCCCTAGCGACGCCACTGTCACTGACATGTCAATATTATGGGGAAACTTTGGAATAGACGTCATAGTTGGCCAATTTCGAGATTTAACATTGAATAAATGTTTTAAGAATCTTTACAACACGGATTCAGGGGTATTGATCCTGTGGTTGGGTGTAGATTGAAGGACGTGATAAAGGCAGATTCGATCGTTTATATTTATATATATATATTTTTTGGGTCTGCTGCTTTCATTATAGTTTGCGCAAAGTATTCACTGCTTTATTCAACTGCCTAGAGCAGTGATGGCGAACCTATGGCACACAGAACTACATCAGCCGGCACGCGACTAAAATATTATTTCCTTTAATCAGGGGTGTCCAAAGTCCGGCCCGCGAAGCAATGTTATTAACTGGCCCCTGGCCTTACCTTAGATGACTAATTGATGGGCGTATTATTTCTGTAACAACATTATATTTAGTTTTAAAACGGTCATTATTTTTTAAACACTGTTTTGAGTACCTCAAAAGATGGCAAAAATCGACAACATTTTATTGTTTACTAATTACTACACTTTCAGTCTTAAAGACAAAACAAGGGCTACAAATATAGTTGCTTCTGCTTGTACTGCTATTAAATAGCCTTAAATTACCAGTAAAAAGAATCACTATATTTATTGGTGAGCACAGTTAAATACCAAAACTTGTCTATAACAAAGTCAGCGAAAATGCTGGCAAAGATTTTAAACTTTAGTATATCATTCAATAACAAGTTTTGTGTGCCACACACCTTAGATGTGATCTTGTCTTTAAGCAAGTGATAAAAGCTAAAAACTCTAATAACTCTCAATACCTGTTTCACTGCAAGTTTCGGCAGTTTCTTCTTGACATCGAGGGAGAATTATAGGAAGATGTTGTGTATCACAATGATGTAAGATGTCTCAGTCAGGGAACAAAACGTCTGTGGCTCTACACAGTTAAAAAGAAAAAGGACACTTCATGGAGAAATAAGGAACAATTAATTCCAGAACTATCTGATCCTGCTTGGCTGGCAGATTTTGCCTCTTTAGTTAATGTGACAAGACGTATACAGCGGTATGCCAATTATATTCACATATCAAGGCCCTTCGGAAAAAGCTGCAACTTTTTCAAAGGCAACTGTTTCAAATGTGGCATTAAATACTACACATATCCCCTCAGATCAGGAAATCATGACATTTTTTACAGAAAGAAACTTCAATGAGCAAATACAGAGATATGCAGCAGATGTCAAATCCATGACTGATAAATTTCAAAGACTTTAAGGGCTTGGCAACTATTGAAAATGAAATCTTGATTGAAATTTTAAAAAAAAATCTTTTTCTGATATTGCTCCAGGCCATCTGCAACTGGAACTAATTAAGTAGCAGAGTGCTGCTAAATGTTCCAACATGGAAACAACATCTTTTACAGTCAGCAGGATAAAGAGAGATTCAAAGAGATTCGTATATACATTTGCCAACAAAATGCTCAGTTTGTTTGGCTCGACATACTTGAGTGAGCAGACATTTTCAGTGATGAATTTTAACCAATTTTTTTTTTTTTTAATCGTGTGAGGACGAGAATAAATGACTCTCACATGCGTGATAGTGTGCGTAAAAAAAAACAGTGGCATTGAGCCTGGCCTCACCTGTTTACTGCATTCAAGTTCTTAGTTTCACGATTCACATTAAAATTATGCTAAAATAATTTCTCAACGTATGTCCTTTTTTAAATCTAGAATATTTAGGGCTGCGGAAATTAACGATTAGCTGATTAACGTTAAAAATGTTAATCGATTAAAATTAATTTGATTTATTGAAATTTAAGAAAATATTTATATTTTTTGTAACAAATTTTTAAATAATTAAAAAAATTTGTTACTTACACTTACATACTATTATCTCGTATTATTATTATTTATTTAGACGTGAATACGTAAACAAAAAGGTTTTTCTTCCTTATTTCTTGCATAGCAAAACGAATTAGCCGTGTTATGTCACACATTTTTGGAGCCATGGAATTTTCACAACTTAACCGATTGCGCGAAATAATGAATAGCGACTTAACTGGATCTATATATGATACATGCGTTATAAAATAAAATTAATCTCAGTTAATCGATTAAAACTTTTTCAGATTAATCGAACAATTTTTTCAAATTAGTACCGCCCGAATAAATTATTTTAATCTGGCCCGCGAATGTCTTTACTTCAAGGAATATGGCCCGACATGAGAAAAGTTAGGAAGGCCCTGCCTTAAATCAAACCAACAAAGCCAAACCCCCATTTTTGTGTTTCATTGGATTGTTGGCACTTTGCAATTAAGTAAGTGGGTTTTCGTTGAATTTTGGGAAAGCGGATCCAAAAAAGTTCGCCAACACTGGCCAAGGCGGAAATCTTTTAATTGATTTATCGTGTGCCTACTTGTCTCTGATGTCACATGAATTTGGATCCAATGCAATGTTAGCCATAACGTGAAGAGTGGAGCACATCAGGATTAATCCAAAGTTGGCCGCCCATATTTTAAGAAGGATAATTTAATTATATGTATAGTGATAGCCATTGTCATTAAATGCGAAAACGATTAATAGAAATAGCAGGGTTATTCATTTGGACCAAATTACTAAACATTGATAAAACTTTTAATTCAGTTTCATAGTAGGCCCCACTCTAGTATGGCTTATCTCAAAAGTCATGTTTAAGTTTAATGTCACGTAATTTGAGCAAGAAAAAACTTATTACTATTATTGAGGGCTGCGGAAATTGATGATTAATCAATGTATTAATCATTAAAAAATTAATCAATTAAAATTAATTTGATATATTAAAATTTAATAACACATTTCCTTTTTTTTCTCCAAATTATTAATTAATTTTATAACCTTTGTTACTTTACATACTTTTCGCTCGTGATATTATTATTTATTTAGACGTTTGTATTTAAAACAGAAAGGCTTTTCTTCCTTATTTCTTGCATAGCAGAACGAATCTGCTGTGTTATGTTATAATATTCAGGACCCATGGAAGTACCGCGACTTTACCGATTTCGTGAAATAATGAATCGCAAACTAACGGGATCTACATGTGCATTATATAAAACATAGTTAATCGATATTAAGTAAAATGTTTTCCCGATTAATTGAACAACATATTTTTAACAAGTACCACCCCTACTATTATTGTATTAATAGCAAATTATCCTTTCCAAATGTATTGTTACTCCCATACTTTATGCTGAAAAATATTTTTTGACGAAAGTATTGTCTAAAAAAATTATCAGTACGTAATGAGATGAGACGTTTTATGTTCTGATCAACGAATCGACAAACATTATTGGCATACTGTCAACACAACCACCGGTCATTTCATTACGTCACTTCCTGCCGTCTAGCAATCTTAATACAAAAGTCGACATTGTCATATATATATATATA
>MUZC01000029.1:458969-496149 GCA_002072015.1 Radix auricularia | reverse complement strand
CCCCCCCCCTAGGTGCGTGACGTCATTTATGGACGGCCCCTTAGCTCGTATGTCCGACTGTTCTTAAACTAAAATAGTTCTTAAATTAGCTCGTGTGACTGTTGCTTACTGGTTAGGGTTGCCAGATACGTGAACACCAAAGGGGGGCATAATAAAACAAAAAAGGGGGACATAATGAAACCAAAAGGGGGACATAATAAAACAAAAAGGGGGACATAATAAAACAAAAACTGGGACATAATAAAACCAAAAGGGGGACATAATAAAACAAAAAGGGGGGCAATAAAACAAAAAGGGGGACATAATAAAACAAAATGGGGGACATAATAAAACAAAAAGGGGGACATAATAAAACAAAAAGGTGGACAATAAAACAAAATGGGGAACATAATAAAACAAAAAGGGGGACACAATAAAACAAAAAGGGGGACATAATAAAACCAAAAGGGGGACATAATATAACAAAAAGTGGGACATAATAAAACAAAAAGTGGGACATAATAAAACAAAAAGTGGGACATAATAAAACAAAAACTGGGACATAATAAAGCAAAAAGGAGACGATAAAGGAGGACGTTTTTAATATTTCATTAGAGTTGTCCCAGATTAAACTCACAGTAAGTACAATGTTATTGTAATAGCTGCCACTGCTCAAGCAAAAGCTGTTAAAACGTGTTTTTTAATCTTGTAAAAATGATTTAAGATTGAAGTATTGGTCAAACAATTGCACATCATCTACAATAGTACCATACTCTTTTAGATACTATATCCATGCCGAAAGGTCATCAAATGTATAGTCAGTAATTTTATGTAAGGGAATCCAATTAAAGCCTTGAAATTCAGTAAAAGGTTTCAACCACTTTTCTAAGTAACCAATGCATGCTTCATACACCAACTTAATTCTGCCTTAAAATTATGGTACTCTTCTTCTCGACAACTTTCCTTAAGTCCTCGCAACATCTTCAAAACTGTCAGTGAACTAAATGACTCATAACCTCCAAAAGTGATGTTTCTTGTCTTTTAAAGACTGCAATATTTGTTTAACCCAGATCTAGGCTTTTTCACCCTTGACTAGATTTCTAAGTTTTTTATCTTTAAAAAGTGCCATAATCTAGATTTTAAAAAGCAAAATAAACAGACAGTGTAATCGTTTTAACAGCGATACATAAAAATTACTATATAAAATGAATTCTAATAAGGAAAGCCGGACATTTAAGCGATTTTAGTTTTGCCTGCATGCCAAACGTAGGACATTGAGCTAAAACGGAGAACATGTCCTCCTCTGGCAACCCTACTCCTACTCAAGGATCACCTGTATATAAGAAAAATTCTGGCTGAGTGCAGTAGCGGTTGAGATCTCAAAGTACCGTGATTTCCATGCTACAGTGTCACAAATTGCACACTCTCAAAGTACCGTGATTTCCATGCTACAGTGTCACCAATTGCACATTCTTAAAGTGTCGTGCCACAAATTGCAAATTCTTGAAGTATCGTGCCATAAATTGCACATTCTCAAAGTACCGTGACTGCCATGCTTCAGTGTCACCAATTGCACATTCTTAAAGTATCATGACTGCCATGCTTCAGTGTCAACAATTGCACATTCTTAAAGTATCGTGCCACAAATTGCACATGTTTGTACTTTAAATTTTCACTCTCGAGAGTCAATCCTAATTCCTTTAAGTTGGGAGTTATAGTCATTCATATCACGAGAACACCGCCTAAAACGAGGTAATGAAGTTTTCTTGAATTGTAGATCTATGCATGTTTATGACGTGCTCCTTTAATAGGCCGCCTTCTTGATCTATCCACGCAGTTAACAGCGATTATCGAATGAAAAGAACGAAAACTGCTATATTAGTTCTTTTAGTGAGGTCTTAGGTTACCACATTTGGGCACAACACATCCAAACTAGGTGTAATACTTGAAGGACTCCGACTCCATGTTATTTCATCTTCAAGTCGGGAAACGAGTTTTGTTTTGATTGTAACCACTGAAGAAAGTCAACATTCTAATATGTATGATATTTCCAAGGTTCAAAGTATTTCAAAAGCTTTCTGAGAATTCCGGAAATTTACCAAACTCACTTTCTGATGCAAAATATTCAAAGCAGTATTGCTGGTCAGTTGAATGAATTGGTTTAATTCCCGTGTTGGTAAAT
Organism: Radix auricularia; assembly: GCA_002072015.1. Classification (NCBI taxonomy): domain Eukaryota; kingdom Metazoa; phylum Mollusca; class Gastropoda; family Lymnaeidae; genus Radix; species Radix auricularia. The sequence continues at coordinate 493,988 of MUZC01000029.1, read as the reverse complement.
TTAATGAGTCAATGTGTGCAAGAAACGGTCTGGAAACACACCGAAAAACTCAGAATGTTCACATCACCAAAGTAGGAGTTGCTTAACCCTGCGGTGATTTAATGTGGTCAGATATCAAATTTATCAACAGCTGTTAATTTTTTCAACATATTTTCTGGTTTCTCGGTGAACTCCTACAATGGACCAAACGTGTCAAAGTTTACCCTCAAATACTCTTGTTTTACAAAGATCAAGATTTTCTTTTTGTAAAAGCAGACACTTTGTGACTTAGAGTAATTAAGCTAGTCTTCTTTCCTCGCAGAGTAGAATTAGATTTATTATTTCTTCAAAAATATGCGGGCATTTACAAACTCTGATCCGGGTTGATCGTTTGCTATGCGGCCGCCCATAAAGTACGTCACGCTATTTTTGACCATTTTAAACTCCCCCCTCCCCTCTGTCACAAACTGTCACAAATCTCGGACACCCCCCTCGAAAGTACGTCACACTTTCGTAAAAAAATATATTTTTTATTAACAAAATAATTAAAATTTAACATAAAACACCGTGACGTCAAACATGGCAGGACACCCCTTGTCACAAACTGTCACACTTTCCTACACCCCCTCCCCCCTCTGTAGCGTGACGTACTTTATGGACGGCCCCTATGAGGCATATAAACCCAAAGCGCGAATATCTTCATCATAACATCGTATGGCAATTCGCATTTAACTGCATTTAACTCACACATGGATCGTGAGGATGTGTCTGAGGCATCATCATTGTTGTCCTTATGTTCGCTTGTTTTATTTATTATTAACGTATCCATTCCATGCGTTTAATCAATTTAATTAATTTATTTATTACAAAATTGTAATATATTAATGTAAGACTAATTTACTTAACGTTTAAACAATAATCAATCATTCGGATTGTCAAGATAATATTTATAGTATTCTAGAATCTAGTGTGATATCATGCAATTTCCAGTCAAGCTAAAAGTAAACATAAACCAAAACATGTTATTTTTCATCGCTATCGCCCACAAGCGATTGAATTTGATCAATAATATGTGTTGTTTTTTTTAAAAGGAAGAACGTTTATAACGTTTTGTGTTTTTAATTTTAAGAATTAAAATTTCATCCTCTGCCAGCGGACCACAGGTTGGGAACCACTGATCTAGAGTCTAGAATGATCGTTAATGGGGATTTCCCGCTTTTGAGTGCTAATGTTAGATTGTTGTGTGGTGCGCATTATATTGACACATTCTTGGTGCGATGTAGCGTGAGGGGATATGACGTCTTATTGTGTTAAGTTTCAAAATTACTAATTTGAAATGAATCTTAATGTAAATCTAGAATGATTTCCCTAGAATAAAAAAAAAATCGGAAATTCTTTGTTGGAAATTGCGTTTAAATAATCATTCGAGTTTTTATTACCCCTTTGTCAATAAGTCAATAAGCGCTGACAGCCAGCAGTTTAAAAGCATTAATATAATTCATCATGTTAGTTATTGTTAAAAAGCTGAACAAATGAACTACCGTTTATCCCTTTTTGATCTACACGCGTGGGCTAAATCTGATTATACGCCAGCCTCATGTAACCGATGCTGATAAAGACATATCGCGTTTTAAATAATAAAATGTTACGTAAGGTATAAATCCATTAAAATGAACAACAAACTTGTAGCCGTAAAAATGTACACTTCGTTATGCAGAAAGATGTGATCCATTTGAGTGGTGAACTCAGCGACAGTTTTAAAACATATATTATTATTATTTTATTTGGGGTGGGTAGATGGGTTGAGAAGCGCATTGCGAAACTTCTCCCACAACACAACCCACACACTTAGACTCACACACAACTAAACCCTTCATTATCACTCACACACTCCAAAGCTTTTCACTCACATCGTCCTGGCCCTACACTGTGCCACGAAACACTATCTCAAAACCAACCCCACACACGCACCATTACCCCAAGCCCCACACACCATTACCCCACACACAAATAATTACACCACACACCATTACCTCACTCACAATAACCCCACATAGCATTACCTCACACATCATTACCTCACACACAATTACCCCAAACACCATTAACCCACACACAATTACCCCACACAAAGTTACCCCACACACCATTACCTCACACAAATCACATCAAACTACATCCTTGACTACCACCCCCTCCACACACACACACACACACACGCACACACGCACGCACGCACGCACGCACGCACACGCACACACACACACACACACACACACACCGAATATCCCCACGCTCCACACCCCACACCATACCAACCCTATAAACCATTTCCCTCACACCATTCACCCACAGCATTTCCCCTCCCCCCACACGCACCTCCCACCATTCCAGCTCCACAACCAAGTGTATCACTTAGTGCGTGCGTTGACCTCATCTCAGCAGAAACATGCGGATTGCTTAAAGACGGCTGTAAGATTCCTGCACCCCTACCCCTCATGTTTCCCCAACCCCCGTGCCCCCGTTTCTAGTATCTCCACTCCCCCACATAAAAAATACAACCTCTTCCTTCTCTCTCTCTCTTTTTTTCTGCCACAACAACAACCCCCATCTAAACTTATCTGGCCTTTTCTTCTTGTTGACCTACTTCTTATGTTGACCTACAAACCTCATTCTCTTTTCACGTTAAAAAAAAAAAAAACCTCAGCATCTAGAGTGCGCTTATGTTTGACTTACTACAGCAACACAACTTGTGTTTTATCGTTAATTTTGTTATTCTTTAAAGTTTACGTTTACGCGTGACATATCCATATACTTTAACGTACTGCTTTAACTCTACTCTAAACTATAACTAACTTAATGGTTTATAGTAAAATGATTTCGTTTCCTCACATTAAAAATGTTACATTTTATTTAAAGTACAAATCAGCTAAAATTATAATTAATAATTTTCAGTAAAAAAATATTAATTAATTAAAAAGCGAAAATTAATCAGCCAATATGGACATCATCTGACATAATCTTTAAAGAAATAATTTAAATTAACACTAAAACCATTGAACGTACTCCGTACATATGCACATGTTATTCCACGAAAAGCAAAACTGTGAAGCAAGGGAGACAACTGTAAATTGCAATTGATGCAAAACTTAAATCTGTGCAAGAAGTTAAATGGGACAAAGGGAATATACATATTTTTTTCTTAAAAGTAGGTTTTATTGAATAAATGAAAACATTGTCTATTTTCATAATCAACCATGAAATCTTTCATAGTTTCTGAAGTTCGATACGTTGTCATGAATTTGAAAGCGACCAGAAAAATATTTTTAAAATGTTTTCTTTCCTGGATGCTATTTCGCTTTAGAAAGTAACATGCTCGTCAACAGTGAGACTTGGTGTGCTGAAATGGTAAAAAGTAGCAATCACTGCTATATTAACATCACTAACTACATTGCGCCCCCGCCCCCGCTATCGTACCACACGTCCCTACAATGCACAGTCTATCCCTACCTCACCTCACTCCTCTACCTTACCCCACTACTTCATCTCACTCCCCTACCTCACCTCACGAGCCTACCTTTACTCACTCCCCTACCTTACCCCACTACTTCATCTCACTCCCCTACCTCACCTCACTACTTCATCTCACTCCCCTACCTCACCTCACTACTTCATCTCACTCCCCTACCTCACCTCACGAGCCTACCTTTACTCACTCCTCTACCTCACCCCACTATTTAACCTCACTCCCCTACCTCACCTCACTCCCCTACATCACCTCACGACCCTACCTCACCTCACTCCCCTACCTCACTTCACTCCCCCACATCCTCACTTCCCTACATCACTTCATTCCCCTACCTCACCTCACGACCCTACCTCACCTTAATCTCCCCTACCTCACCTCACGACCCTACCTCACCTTAATCTCCCCTACCTCACTTCACGACGCTACCTCACCTCAATCTCCCCTACCTCACCTCCCTCCACTGTCCAACATCACTATACTAACTAACTCCCCTACCTCACATCACTCCCCTACCTCACCTCACTATCATACCTCACCTCACGACCTTACCTCACCACAATCTCCCCTACCTCACCTCCCTCCACTACCCAACCTCACAACACTAACTTACTCCCATACCTCACCTCACGACCCTACCTCACCACAATCTCCCCTACCTCACCTCATGACCTTACCTCACCACAATCTCCCCTACCTCACCTCCCTCCACTACCCAACCTCACAACACTAACTCACTCCCATACCTCACCTCACGACCCTACCTCACCACAATCTCCCCTACCTCACCTCACGACCTTACCTCACCACAATCTCCCCTACCTCACCTCCCTCCACTACCCAACCTCACCTCCCTCCTCTACCCAACTTCACTACACTAACTCACTCCCCTACCTCACCTCACTCCCCTACCGTACCTAACTCCACTACCTCACCTAACTCCACTACCTCACCTCACTCCACTACCTCACCTTACCCCCACATCACATCACTCCCATACCTCTCCTCACTCCGTCATCAAAACATTGCTTTAAGAAATTTATTAAAATCTCATATAAATATGTCACTACGGCAGCCCCCACCCCCACCCACACACACACACACACTACAACACAGTCATCAAAAGACGCAATCCCATCACACTTCCTCCTCACATGAAACCTTACCCTTCCCCACTCATAATTAAACTTTACCCACAAATTGCGGACACTATTCATGTCATGTGCCCGGCCAATCATCACATACCAACCACACCTAAAACCAGAATGCTCCGCACAATAAACCCACATTTGACCCACAAGTTACCACACACCTCATGCACTATCCCCGCTGTGTCCCCTCACCCCCACAAAAAGGCTCGTTTAACCCCACCCACAGGACGGATGTGTTGAAATTCCACACCCCCACCTCCCCTAACCAGTCCAGGAAAAGCCTGTGCTGCATCATTCATTCATCAAATGAGATCAGATTTCAGTGGAGGGGCCTCCCATTCAACCCGTGGGTCTGCGTGGTGGCTTAATGCAGGCTCGCATGGTGGCTTAATGCAGGCTCGCGTGGTGGCTTAATGCAGGCTTGCATGGTGGCTTAACGCAGGCTTGCATTGTGGCTTAATGCAGGCTCGCGTGGTGGCTTAATGCAGGCTCGCGTGGTGGCTTAATGCAGGCTCGCGTGGTGGCTTAATGCAGGCTCGCGTGGTGGCTTAAACTTAATGCAGGCTTGCATGGTGGCTTAACGCAGGCTTGCATGGTGGCTTAATGCAGGCTTGCATGGTGGCTTAATGCAGGCTTCAATGGTGGCTTAATGCAGGCTTACGTGGTGGCTTAATGCAGGCTTACGTGGTGGCTTAATGCAGGCTTGCGTGGTGGCTTAATGCAGGCTTGCGTGGTGACTTAATGCAGGCTCGCGTGGTGACTTAATGCAGGCTCGCGTGGTGGTTTAATGCAGGCTTGCGTGGTGGCTTAATTCAGGCTCGCGTGGTGGCTTAATGCAGGCTTGCGTGGTGGTTTAATGCAAATTGCGTGGTGACTTAATGCAGGCTTGCGTGGTGGCTTAATGCAGGCTTGTGTGGTGGTTTAATGCAAATTGGGTGGTGGCTTAATGCAGACTTGCGTGGTGGTTTAATGCAGGCTCGCATGGTGGCTTAATGCAGGCTCGCGTGGTGGTTCCATTGCAGGCTTGCATGGTGATTCTATTGCTGGCTTACATGGGATATTTTGCAGGCTTTCATGGTAGCTCTTTGTAGGCTTGCATAGGGGTATTATTGCAGGTTTGCATGCTGGTATTATTGCTATTTGCATGGTGGTATTATTGTTAACTGGTATAGTCATTCTATTGCAAGCTTGCATGGTTATTCTATTGCTGGCTTCCACGGTGGTATAGCAGACTCGCATGGTTGCTCTATTGTAGGCTTGAATGGTGGATCTATTATAGGCTTGCATGGTGGTTCTATTGAAAGCCTGCATGTTGGTATTATTGCGATTAGCATAGTGGTATTATTGTTAACTTATATAGTCGTTCTGTTGCAAGCTGAATGGTGGTTCTATTGAAAGCTTGCGTGGTGTTTCTATTGCAGGCTCGCATGCTGGTTCTAATGCAGGCCTGCGTGTTGGCTTTATTGCATACGTGCTGGCTTGCATGGTGGCCCTATTGCAGTCTTGAATGAAAGAAATATTGCAGGATTTAATGGTCGCTCTAATAAAGGCTTGCATGGTGTTTTTATTGCAGGCTTGCATGTTGGCTCAATATGTAGCTTACAAGGTGATTTCAATAATGACTTGCATGGTGATTCTATAGCTAACTTACAATGTGGTTTTAATACTTGCTTGCGTGGATATGTTTTGCTGGCTTGTATGGCGATTTTAAGAAACGCTTGCATGAACTTGCATCTTGCTTTTATGTCAGATTTGAATATTTAGAACCCGTTTTTTTAAATTTTTATTATTATTTTTTTTATCATAATTACTATTTTGTTTTTTCGATTGATAGATTTATTGTTATGAATTTTTAGTTGTACTTTAAATCAGTGGTTTCCAATATTTTTGACATATGGACCCCTTTTTATAATCAAAACTTGCTCACGGACCCCAAAGTGAAAAAACAAACAACTGCATAACTGCATAGTACAAAAATCTAAATTAAAAAACGCAACATTTTGATGAAGGACTATTTTTATAACTTTAAATTAAAATTTAAAAAACAATTAATGACCCAGATGAACGTGATTAGAGTATATGAGTGTATGCAGATGCGTCACTAGCGTTGGTGTCACCCGGGGTGGTATCTCAAGGTGTCACCCTTTCATGACTTATCCCATATGACTCCTCCGAGTCTTTCAATGCAAAATAAAGGGGACATATAGCATTTACATTTAGGGGTCACTCCTTGAGATGGTGTCACTTTGGGGTGGCCCACCCCCACCGCACCACCTAGTGACGCCACTGAGTGTATGTAAGTCCGACTCAATGTTTGTGAGTACCAACCACAAATCAGTTTTTGTGAGTGGGAGAGAGTGAGAGTGAGTGAGTGATATAATCTTCATAGCGGCAGTAAATCCTTGCTCTACCAAATGGGAAGACGGGATTTCAGCAGTCAACTTATGTACAATGACCCATAATGCAGGATATAAAATTGGGATCTGTTTTTGTTACCAAAATTTGTGGGATCCTTGTTCAAACATTGGTTTAAGTTCCTCGTTTGTAGATAATTCAATAATCTGCTCCTGTATTAGTATGTAGGCCTATTCAACTGTGTTCGTGATCTGAGTTTGTCCACACGCAAAGGGTTCAACACCCAGTCAAGAATATCCAAAGTGAAGAATGTCTACAAATCTTTGGTTCATAAAGGGTATGAAGGGTCATTAAGTGTTGACAGTAAACAATTAAGTCTTCATGACTGCTTTGTAATTTCGAAAGATTTGGAAACGAACACTTTCCTCTTCCCAAAACTGAAATTTTGCACACAAAAAACGCAGATATTTTTAGTTTTAATTGTAATTGGTTACCTTCGTGTTCAAATGAGTTTTGTCAAATAAATAAATCATATAGGGATAGTTAATTGTGTAACTAATCATTGTCTTTGCTTCAAGGAATTTCAACACTGAATCAAAGAGAATTAAAATCGATTAAAATATGCACATTTTGATACCCAACGTACTTCTGTTGGAATAAGTAAACGACAATGTTGAGCAATTAATCTATTTTGATTGTATAATAAAGTGATACATGCAAACTTTTATTAAGATTTTTTTGCGAATAAATGATGTCGATTAATGTCACAATGTACTGAAAATATATTAGCTACATCTTGTTTTAAATATCCCATAAAGTCAAGAGTATAGCTGTAACTTTAGAAAATCTTTTTTAATTCAGTAAATAACGTTTTACCTTTCGTATCTGTTTCCAAACATTTAGCCCAAATTCAAATATTTAAACACTGTATTGTCTGCATTTTTTCTTCGGCTCACTCATTCTCATATCTGTTGTAACAAACTACTGTGAAGGACTATTAACTTTTTCAATAGAATACTGCAGTAAAGCCCTTTTGAAAAGCAAAAAATTTGATGATAGGGTACAATTTAGATAGATCTAGATCTACATATAATTTCCCGACACATCGAAAATTACTCAACTTTGCAACCCTCGTTGATACAAGTTAAAACAAAATTGTATTTTTATGACCCACTTAAAGGAATTCCGCTTTTTTTAGGCATCAAATCTGAACTTTCAATATACCAACTTTTTTTTATTGGTTATAGCTGTAGAAATTACCTTAGTTTAACTTTCTTTTCTAGGTAAAACAACATTGTATTGCGTGACTGCTTTACACATAATATCGCTATTATGTTAGTAGAAAAGGCATTCAGGTGCTACTTGATTAACCGTTATTTATTTCTATTTTTGTAATAGTAAAAATGGATCACAACTTTATACTAAACCTTGCGCGGACCCCCTGACGTTGTTCAGAGACCCACAAATCAATTTAAACTTTCCACGGACTCCCTGAACGATCCCAGGGACCATTGGTGGTGCGTAGGGACTATTTTGGGAACCACTGCTTTAAATGAAGACCAATTTTCTTTAGAAACTCGTTGTATAAGTTACAAACTATGTGCTGCATTGAAAAATTAAATTGTTAAAAACATTTCATTACAATGATGCATAGGATAAATGTTGTGGACTTAAGAATGAATGTTTAGGGATGCAGAGGTCAGAAATACAAATGTCAGCGCACCATTCTCTACTACTTTTCTTTACTGCCCAGAGAGGAAATCCCCACACCAGTCATTACGCCAATAACAAGTCATTATTAGGACTAAATCCAGTGGCGTAGCTAGGGATTTGGGGATTTGGCCTCTTTAGGGGGGGTGCGCTGCATTTTGGCATTCGATATCATGTCATGAGATAATGTACACTCCCTAGAACTTTTGCCACCCGGGGTGGTCTCCAATTTGCTGCCCTAGAATGACGTTACGAACCTATCGGGGGGGGGGTGTCCCACACAATTGACGTCACATCAAATTGCGCAAATTTCAATAAAAGATCCACTTAAATATATGTTATCGACTCTTTATTTAAAGACGTTTTATATGGCTGTCAGGGAAACATTATAGAGTTATTGGGTTTTCCCTGACATTGCAATGTTTTTACTTGTGTTTGGTGCGGTGCGCACGGTATGAAAGAGTATGACGTAATAGTGTGAACGTGACGTAGGGGAAGGCAGTTGTGAGTGAGAGATAGGTCGTGTTTGTAAATGGAGGAACTTTCGACATGCTGTTAATAAAGTTATAGATGTTCAAGAGTGTTGGTGTTATACTTGAGTTGACATGTCCCTTTGGTCATAACAAATAACACAGACAACGACGTAACAACAGCCTTGCCTTACATTAAAACATATTTAAATGACAACAACAAACAAAAATGAATTTGAAACATGCTCGTTTTAAAATAGAAAATACGGTTTTATGGGGGAAGGGGTGGAAGCTTTGTGACGTCAAATTGAAAAAATGGGTCTAAGTTTTATTGACATGTGACGAAGGGGGAGGGGGTGAAAAATCAGCCAAAATCGTCTGACGTCATTTATGGACGGACCTTAAGTAAATCATATGATGGTTTTTATAAATTAATAATGAATAGATAATTATAATTGAAACGAAGTAAAGGTGGGGAACATTTTTACCATTGCAAGCCTTATTTATTTATTTAAGCAGTAACAAAGGAGGCCCCTATAAATAAACATGTATAAAAATACCAGATACTTTTCTTAAAGACCACAAGAAATTTATTGAAGTCACCCCCCCCCCTCCTTTCGACGAAATAAGACAAAACATTCCAAATTTACACCCAAAAAACATCACCAATTAATATGCTTTTATTTTTAACGCAATTTCCCTTGGGAATTGCGTTTATATATTTGAAATATCTGTGCACCTGTCAGCTTGCACATGCAACTCCTCCTGAACCATACCAGATAGATGGCTCGGGTCTTTTGCAAATATGTTAAGGAGGTCCCAAGGATGTGCAGAAGTAAAAAAAAATATACCGAAATGGTTTAATGGTTTACTTGATTTCCTGGGGGGGGGGGGTGCACGAAAAAAAAAAAGAACAGTATTTTGTCAATTTCTCGCAACCATAACATCTATCGCTATCAGGTTGAAACAAACGCCAAACAATAGTTAATACTATTTAGAACAATGTTGAAGAAGGAATTTTTCAAAAATATGTCTTCGTTCGACTCCCGTAATTTTAGCACCATTTTGTAGAAAGCAATTGTTTAATTAATTATTGATTCGAAATGACATTTGATTTTTTATGTAATCTAGAATGATAGTTATTGGATTTTCCCGCTTTGTGAATGCTTATGCTAGATTGTTGCGTGGTGTGCATTAAATTGACACATTCTTGGTGTAATGTAGCTTGGGGGGATATCTATATAATAATGCGCCTAAGCGCGTCCGTCAGTCAGAAGCCCCTATACCACGCAACTCTTGATTACTTTTTTAAAATTGAAAATATAGACGTAAAAATCATAATGATTTTGGGTTTGAGATTAACAGAGGGTGTGCTTTTGCGCGCCGTAAAATAAAAAAACATTAAGTGGCGTCATGAAGCTTTTATTATATTAATTTATTTGATGTTACTTTTTATCTTGATTATAATCCGAGTGTGTGAATATGCATGTGTGCGAGTGTGTTTATGTGTATGTGTGTATGTGCGTCTGTGTGTGCGTGTGACTGTGTGTTTGTATTAGTTGTGAAATAACGATTTGTTTCATAGATTGCTTAAGTGAAATTAAATATTGAAAAGACGTTACCAGGTAATGGTTTATGTATAGTTAAAGTATGCACTGGATTATGTATTCCGTTAATTTTATGAACACAAGTTTCTGCCGATGCGATCTGCATTGGTCTTGAATAAAAGATAACGGGAATTCATTGAATGTGATTTAAAAAACTGTTAATTAGAAGAACAATCTCCAATGATTTTTTCAGAGATGTGTCGAACTAATTTCTCTTAATTTTTGTTAAATAACTATAGAAATAAATGTGAAGAAATAATTTCATTGCAGACGAAATATCAATTTTACATTTTAACATAAGCTTTTATTCATTTAAGTATATAATCGGATGGAGACAAATTTTATACGGGCTTATAACAAGTCAAAATTACAGAAAATGAAATTTCTTAATAGAAAAATCAACACGGGACCGCTTTTGAAGCACTTAACAAGTGATTTATAATAAAAACAATTGCAAATATTTGTTAGGAATAAGATGTATTTCTCTTAGGTGCTTAATTAATACAAGTAAGTGTTTTGGATCGATTTCAATATAAGCTGACATTAATGAAATTCGTATTGAAAGTAAACGCTAAGGGATTTTAAATAATAAAATGGTACGTGTATAAGCATTAATACACTGTTGTAAGAGTGGGGTTAAATAGCGAAATTGTTATTTTTATTAAAAGGGGCAACTTTGTTTACTTTTTCTTCGGTCATGAATTTATAATATTGCCGAGCCATGAGTGACACTATTTCTTAGCCACTGATAATATCCTTTTTGCAAAGATTAAGAAAAACAGGCGTGTAAAATTTTAAGCCCAAACTTGCGATTCAACGTGTGTTTTTTTAAACAAGGAACTGTCCGGGATCGAATCTCCCCGGGATCGAATCGACCGGGGTTGAACCTTCCGTGGTCGCACCGACCGGAGTCGCAACGACCTGGAAACAAAACGTCCTGTGGTCTAACAGCCAGGGTCGAACCATCCGGGGTCGAATCGTCCGGGGTCGAAGTGTCAAACCACCAAATAGAAAATACTTTTTGCACAACTAAAGTAAACCGCAGGGTACATTTTCAGATCAAACCTTGCGATTTAAGATGTTTATTTAAAACAAATTAACTCATACATACCTTAATTTAGCATCAATATTCACATAATTAATATCTGGCCGATAAAAAAAATCCTATTAATTTCATTAAGGCCATGCTTAGCATAGAAATAGAAATAATGTTTTGGGGAGCTTTTTCCATGAAAAAAGTAATCTTAAAACATGTATTTTACTCTAAGACCTAACGAATGATAAACAATCCATTTTGAAAAATTGGGTACATTTTTCGAACAATGCGTTTGCTTGACATACGCTTTGGGGTAAAATCTGTTCTTTAAGGTGTAAGTATATCAAGTGTAAACAAATATCACGGATATTACGACTTATAAATAGGATCTAGCATAAGAAAGTGCGTGTTATGTCGAAAAAAACACACACACTGACAACAACTCATTTTGTGCCTAGCTGCTTTGAGTTTATTAGATGAATAGTATACAACGGGAATAAAGATTGATATAAAGTGAAATTTTAATATTAGAAAAAAAGTGCGGGAATATATAATGATTGACATAACATTTATAAGTAGATCAATTTTTCACCATTTTCTTAAAAAGCAGCATTGTTCTTATGCTTTTATTCACGTTAAAGGAACATGTGCCTTGATAACATATAAACCATATTTTCCCCTTTCCCCAAGCCACAATTTTCACAAATATTATCTGACTGAAAATATCCTATTCGTCTTTAACTAATTTCATGCTTAGACTATAAATGAAATGTGTGTTTTCTAAGAAGCAAAGGAATCATGTGGAAAGATATTCTTTTCATGTTTTGATTCACGTGAAAAAAAGTGAGCCTTGCCCGTTAGATTTTTTAAACTGTTAACATTTGTTATTCTGATAGAGTATATAGCATGCGTTATTAAAGGGGTTCGAGCATGGTGAAAGAAAGCCATCAATCGATCTGAATGGAAGGATGTTTAGCAGGCCAGGGCCCTACATTGGCTGTAGCTGGAAGGATGTGGGGGAGCAAGCCAGGGCCCTATATTGGCTTTAGAGCAAAGGATTTTAATGATGATGCTATATTAAAGCAGAAATACCAAAATTGATTGGTAATATTTAAATTAATACTTTTTTTTTCTCGACACACATATCGTTGTTTTTAATGAGAAGGGGTTTGTTTTATCCTTACCTTAATTTCTTGATGCGTTTACATTCATTTTTAAGGAGAATTTGAGGCACAAAACCAAACAAAGTTATTCTTATTGTGCCTACCCCGTAGCGTAGCACGGGTATTTTGCTCGTGACATCATATTGTGTTTGATTTCAGAATTACTTATTCGAATCGACTTTTGTTGTAATCTGGAATGATTTCCCTTGAATAAAAAATCGGAAACTCCTCGTTGGAAATTGAGTTTAAATACTCATTTGAGTTTTTATTACTTATTCATTTTTATTTTATTTTTTTTTATATTTTTTTATTTTTTTAAAATTATTATTATTATTATTTTTTTTTTTTTTGTAAACAAAGAAATTGTATGCATTAGTATGGAAAATATTTATACATTTACATACCTAAATTTCATAGCATAAAAATCGTCCTCTATAGAATGCTATTACAATTTAAATTATTTAAAATATCATCTCCTATTGTCAATATTGCAAGATGTTGTAGTCTTAAATCCCCTTTCAGAATTAGATACGTTAACAGAAAACGTTGACAAAATTCTTTGCAAAATTATAATGTTGTGTACACCATTTTTCAATCTATACTGTTCAATATATTTTAATAGATCAGGGGGGGGGGCATTCTCCAGGTTTAAAAAAAACCTTTATGCCTCTTCTTGTAGTGTCGGTAAAGCCATGGTGGTCTTAGGCTACAGCAACCTATGCGGCCGAAGGGGGCCCCGCGCTTTCACCTATCTAAAGTTTTTACTCATTGTCCTTATTAATACCTTATCCCTACACATACTGGGCCATTTCGCAATCCTTTTCACATACTAAGCCGCATGGGACCCCGCAATCGCTATGACCGGCCTTGAGTACAGCCATAAAAAAACTGGATCTTTTTTTTCTTTCAATTTTGAACTTTTCTTTATCAATGTCAATAAAGAAATTTATTTGATGTTCAAATTCTTCATTTAGCTGGTTACATGGTACTATACACGAATACTTTCTTGCAAGGACATGCAACTTATCAGAGTGTTCTTTTATTTTCTGTTATATTCAATCCCTGGATTAAAACATTTCTGGTAGTTCTTCTTCTAACTCAGCATTCAGTTGATATTTCAAAATCTCTATAACTTTAACAGCGATCTGTATCAGCACATCTCTTTGTTCCATGAAATGGGTTTGCATTATTTTTTTTAAAAAGGCTCGTTCCCACAAATTGAGATAACATAGAAAAGTAAAAGATTGCAAAGAAATGAGTAAAACTCCAGCATCTGATCTCATTTTACTAGTTCTTAGTTACTTCTTCAGATGTTAATTTTTCCAAGACGCTTGAAATTTTAAAGTATGTCTTTTTCTAAATTATTATTTATTTTATTGTGATGTATATTAACAGAGAAATTTTAATATTTTCATGTTCTTGCCGTAAATCTTAATAATTTTCCCTAAAATAGACGAATTCAATTATTTACACATTACGACTTTACTTTAACTGGATAGACGTAACATTTTAAATGAATAACCGTATTTTAATGAAAAGCAGAAATACTTGTGCCACGTGAATGCAATAAAAACAAAATAATTTTATTTTTTAGAAATTTACCTTATAATAATGTTTCTGAAAACTTAAATAGTAATAATTAGTAATATGAATTATTACTTGCAAGTTAAAAACACAATATTTGAACCACCATGTCATATAGGTACTTGTTAGTGCATCATTTTGCGTATGTCGAAATTCCACGCAAAACTGTCGAGGCAAAATTAATAGTACAATATTATTAAGCCTAGCTGTGATGTGTTAATGTTTTTATTTGGAGTATGCAGTTTACTTATAAAAGCGCCATCTGTGACGTATACGGGGTATACCACTTAATAAGCCAAACAAATTTATCTATTTTTTTTAGTGAGTTTACATTTTTAAACGGTTTTGCGTTAGTTAAAACAACTACCATTCAATCAAACAAATGTTGCGCGAATCCGTTAATTAAGACTGAAAATTAAGAATATTTTTGTTTCACCTTGGATTTCTCCCTTGGATTTCGTGGTGGTCGAGAGGTAGCGCTCTCGACTGTCATACCGATGGTCACGAGTTCAAATCCACACGAGGGTGAGGATTTGTTCTCGCGGCCTGAGGAGTCCCCGAGTCACCCAGCTCCGAATGGGTACCTAACTAGACAATAGTTAGGCGGCTGGGGTAATGCGTGGAACCCCTATAGCCGTGGCCTGTGACCGCTGCATCACTTGCCAGCAGATCATCTCTCATGGTCTGTGGACGCAATTATCTTCTGCATAGAAGGAGCGTCTGTATATCTAAGATAAGATTCAGCTTAATTAAAGACTGACTTATACTTTCTAATGATTACCCTATAAGTATAGCGCTAACCAAAGATCCTTACTTTGTATTGTTGATTCGATTAAATAATAATATATTTGATTCACGCCTTTATTCCAAACCCAATAATGAATATTGAATAAAATAATTGACTTGCCGTTTGCTTCTAATTGAATGCATTTTCCACCCCCGTGATCAGTGGCGTAGCTAGGGATTCTGGGGTCCGGTGGGGGGGGATTGCCCATTTTTGGGGCCCGGAGGGTTGGCCTCTTGGGGGCTATTCATTTTGACTGATGGCGTAATATATAGTATGTAATGTAAAAAAATCGTTTCAGACACTACTTTGGGGGCCTCCCTCAAGTGGGGCCCGGGGGGATTTTAACATTTTGGACCCCTTCCCCCTCCCCTAGCTATG
This sequence comes from Radix auricularia, assembly GCA_002072015.1. Lineage (NCBI taxonomy): Eukaryota > Metazoa > Mollusca > Gastropoda > Lymnaeidae > Radix > Radix auricularia. Next base: position 478,242 of record MUZC01000029.1, on the reverse strand, counting down.
CCACTGCCCGTGACACACTATGCCGTTCTTTATCGAGGATGACCGCTTTGTTTAGTTCTGAGTAATGTTGATTCTAGACCCCCACTCTCACCATATTCAATTCAAATCAATAATGGACAAAGTATTTTCACCAAGGATGATGGCACTAGTAGTAGCATACGAAGTATTTGTTTCAACACAAACAAGCTCGTTAGGGATTCTCGTATTATAATCCTTTAGCGTCAACTCAAGTGTCTCATGGGTTCTCAGTAGTATGCTCCGTTAGTAGGAAAATACAGTAATGGTTCCCGTAGATACATAAATTAAACCGTATCCCTCTTTCATACATCAATGTTTGTTTATGCTTATAATAATGTAATTGTTGTTTATCTTAATCTGTTTTTTTTTTAAATTTTTATTTTTGTACAATTCTTTTTTTCATTCATTACAAGTCCTATCACCAAAAGATCACTGAGAATAAATTTAGATTTTCTCAATTCCATTTACCCAAATAATTGTTTTCAGGGGACATAACTTCAGTCCTGTTTAAATTGTCCTTTTTTTTTTGTATAGTTGTAGCCCTGCATAGAATATCTTTACTTTGAAACAATGTGTCTTATGATATTATTCACTTCCCAATTGATCAAATTATTTTACGAAAACGGAGATGAATTAGACCAAAAGTGTCAAACGTAAGGCCCGCGTGCCATATCCGGACCGCAGCACATATATATCGTATCCAAGAAGTCTTTAGCGGTGTACAATTATAGGTTAACTATTTTAAGGGTTCTTCTATTCTCTACTCGATCATATTAAGTGAATATAAAAGTTGTGCAGTGAATGTTAATTCGTTATTGTACTACTGTAGTAGCCAAGTTGCTCGCTTTGGATTGACTCAGAAGAAATATAAGATGGTGTTGAAAGGATATTAACCTGATCGGAATAACCCCGGATATAAGCAGGACAGGACAGTGGTTCTACCTGGCATGTTAGATAGACACCAGTGAGCCTAAACATCAAGACTAATGAAAGCTACTGAAGCATGCTTGCAATAACACGGCAGCCGTTGTAACAGCAAGGCTCAGTTAGGCAGAACATAAGGCAGGACAACCATTTACAGAAACAAAGTATATGAATATCTGCATAATGAAAGTATGTGGCGCCTTATGTTCATAAAGCAGACGTTTTCTTGCCATAAATATGGTTGCTGAACGGGCGTGGGAGACGGTCAGTGATTTGAAAACACAGCTGAAAGAAAAAGACAGGACTTGATTACTGCCTTGCTATAGAATACTCTAGATGAAAGTAATGACTCGGCTGACGTTGCACAGTGCACAGCTCACATCCACATCCGCGGAGAAGAATAAACATTGGACACGAGCACCTTAAATCGGAGAACGACAACAAAAGACATTTTTGACAAGTGTCTAAGTTTAACCAATCTGATCCTGCCTTGAGAAAAAAACTTAATGGAGAACCGTCGATGTACGGCAATGTACGGTGATGTACGGCAATGTACGGTGATGTACGGCGATAGAGGTAGACTAGTTGAAAGGACGCGGCTAAGGATACAGGAGATCTGTGAAGTAAATTGATAACATCACTGCATCAAACACCAAGAGTCGCCTTGGGACTAAGTCATAGTAGATTTTCACAGGAGATCTAGAAATGTGGAAAATGAACTTGTGAATTTCCAGAGGCAGCTAATAGATCTGCAGCGTATTAAAGTTGACACACTAAAAGGTAAAGTACCGCACAAGAGTTTGCACAGTTCACTCATTCAATTCTTGAATAAGTCTTGAACTTCGCCCACATGCTACTCGAACCTTGAGCATGTTTGGTGACACACGTTAGAAATATCACACAGGTTTTGTCTCCCTGATAAACATTAGCAGTCAATCACAATGGCTGCTAATTCGCAGAATAACAAGCTTCTAGCCATAATAAACGAATCCGAATATTGTATATTAAGTTCTGAAAAATCGTTGTGTGAACAAGAATTGGTTGTTATATTAAAAGATTTTTAAAATTTTTTTTTTTTTACTGTTTTAGTTGATAATTATGTTTTTAAAAGTTTTATTTTAAGGCTAATGAATGTTTACCATGTTCGGCCGCCCCCTGCGTGTGATTTGAGTTTTGTCCTGCTGAGCCATTGAGACGGATGAATGAGACAATTAGACTTTATATTGATTCACCAAATTGTATATTAAATAGACATAAAGAATCTGAAAATTCGTTTGAAAAGTAACATTTTTCGAAACATTCTTCGTAAAACAAGTATCAAGTATAAAGCAAAATATATATAAATATATATATATTAAAATATTCCTTTGCGTGGCCTGCATGCCTGCCGCCTGCAAGTCGTGATTAAATAATAATTTCGCAAAACTTTAGAACCTCAAATTTGCATAATGGTTGGGAGTGCCATGCTTGATCTCTGCGTCTGTAATATCCCCCCCAACACACACACACACACACACACACACACACACACACACACACATTCAATTCCCTTCCAAACCGTCCCCATCACCTGGCGACCACAAAACATCGGCTCCATGAGTCAAAGAGGAAACTGCGCAGTTACCAAAATACCTGATTTATTAATGACCCATTTATGCCAACTATTTGGATTATGATGAAGGAAACACGCAATGCGTGCTTTGTGGCCACGCGATGTTTCGCCCTCCCCCGACCACCAACCCCCCCTCCACATCCATTTGAAGATTATGACATGTTTGTCGATGTCCACAAAGAGAAAAACCTGTATAATTGGAAGGGATGGTGGAGGAAAGGATGGGTAAAATTGGAGGGCGGGTAAGAGAGGTGGTTAGAACCAAAGCTTTTTCGCTCGAAATAGCAACAAAGCCCAACCTAATAGACTCGCCCAACGTAATAGATTTGTCCAATCTATGGCAGGTGATGGAAGTCAATGTGTTTTTGACATAACTCTAGGTCATTAAAACTTTGTTTCAGGAGATTGTGATGTGTGTTAAGTATCCTGCAATCAGTCAAAGGACGGGGCACTATCTATTAAATTCTTTATTAAGGAATTACTTTTTAATTATTTTGTTTGTTTGTTGTTGTTTTTTTCTGTTTTTTTTTTTTTAAAGCACTTCGAAAGAGTTGTTACTCCAGAATATTCCAGAACCCAGTCACCACTAAGTAGAAACACTAAATAACCTGATGGGAATTTCAGAACAAAATAAAATATCACACTTAAACGACCTTTATGTACTAGATCAGGGTTCTCCAAACTAAGGCCCGCGGGCCGGTTGCAGCCCTCGAGGCTCTCTCATCCGGCCCCTAGAGACCCTTTAATATAAAAAGGATACTGTTTTTACCTTTAGTTTACCACAAAACTGCGTGTAGTTGGTCCCCAAACTTCTGTTTAACAGTAAATGTGGCCCACCGGTAGAAAAGTTTGGAGACCCCTGTACTATAATATGCACCTTTTGCATGGGACACATCCACCAAAGAAAACATTGATAACTAGAACAAATTCAAAAAGGAGCTTCCAGACTCATTGCTGGAGAAATTTCAAAACTTACGAGAGTAAAATGATTCATTAAATCGTTAAACCTTGAGACAGCAAAGGATAGAAGAACCATGAGTAAAGTAGTATACAAAATAAAATAGGCCACTAGGCGCAAATCCTAATTTGGAAATATAACACAGAGATAACTTAATTCAACCCTCAGACTCAGACATAATTTATATATATATATATANCACGGGTTTTAAATGAGGTTTTCTGTAGAAGCATACTATACTGTTTATTTGCATGAAGTAAAAGGGTACATTTATCTTAAAGCAGGTCAAAAATACATGTGGGAACACCAGCCCCACCCTGAATGAGAATTTTAAATCAATTTTTCTCCATTTTTGTTGGGAGAGTGTGCTCAATAACTTTTGAAAGTTTCATGTCTTTACGTATACGGTAAATTTGAGAATTAGAGATAAGACGGTTTTTAATATAAGAAAAAAACTACATTTGGGCCCCTAGCCCCCAAGAGTGGGATTTTTAAAATTCTTTTTTGCAAATTAGCGTCGGTAGACTGTACTTAACAACTTGTCAAATTTTCATGCTTCTACCTACACGGGAAATAGCAGAATTGGTGATTTTCAATTTTTATATAGCTTTTTTAAGGAAAAAAAAACATTTGGGCCCCTGGACCCCAGAAAGTAATAATTGAAATATATTTTCGCCTGCTATAATTTGGGTAATGTACTAAACAATATCCTAAAATTTCATGCTTCTACCTACTCGGGAAATAAGAGAATTAGTAATTTTCAATTTTATATACCTCAAATAACGGGGGAAAAACGTTTTTGGGCCCCCGGCCTCCATGAGTGGGAATTTATGGAACGATTTCCATTATTTTCGAGAGAATATGCTCAAGAATTTCCTAAAGTTTCATGATTTTACCTACACGGTAAATTTGAGAATTAGTTAAGAGTGAGTTTTTAATATAAGAAAAAATTACATTTGGGCCCCCGGTCCCCACTGAGTGGGAAGTTTAAAATTCTATTTTGCAAATTTGCGTTAGGAGAGTGTACTTAACAACTTCCCAAAGTTTCATTTTTCTACCTACACGGGAAATAGTCGAATAGGGGATTTTCAGTATTTATATAGCATATATTAGAAAGAAAAAAAAAAGAACTACATTTGGGTCCCCGGCTCCCAGTAAGTGATAATTTAAATATTTTTTCGCCTGTTACCACTACGGGGTTTGTACTCAACATTTTCCGAAGAGTACATGCTTCCACCTAATCAGAATCCTGATCTTTCTTGAGACATGATTGTATTTCGTTGTCTACATTTTGTTAATATAGCCCACTTAAGAAAAAGTACATCTGGGCCCCCGGCACCACATAAGTGAGAATTTTATTTATTTTTTTGCCATTATTGCCAGGAAAGTAATTTCCAAAAGTTTCATGTTTTTACGACACGGTACATTGGAGAATTAGTGATGAGTTTGTTTCTAATAAAAGAAAAAAAACATTTGAGCCCCCAGCCCCCAATGAGTGGGAAGTTTGAAATTCTTTTTCGCAAATTAGTGTTAGGAGAGTGTACTTACCAACTTCCCAAAGTTTCATTCTTCTACCTACACGGGAAATAGAATGGGTGATTTTCAGTGTTTATATAGCGTATATAAGTTTAAAAAAAAAAAAAAAAAACTACATTTGGGCCCCCGGCTCCCCATGAGTGGGAAGTTAAAAATTGTTTATCGCAAAATATCGTCGGGGTAGCGTACTTAACAACTTGCCAAAGTTTCATGCTTCTACCTATCCGTAAAATAGGATATTTAGTGATTTTTAGTTTTTATATATAGTTCATATAAGAGAAAAAACTAAATTTGGGTCCCTAGCCGCCAGAAGGAAGTTATTTAAATATATTTTTGCCTGTTACCATTGCAGAAGTATACTCAACTATATTTCATAAAATTTCATGCTTCTGCCTGCTCGAGAAATAGAAAAATTGTTGATTTTCCTTTTTTATATAGCCCAAATAAGGAAAAAAAAGTTGTTGGGCCTCCGGCGCCCATGAGTATGAATTTATGGAACGAAACCTATTTAAGAACCTTCCCCATATAATTATGTGTACGTTTACTAAATTTCACTTTACTGGGTTGTCTGGATCTTGAGTTATTAGGGAACAGACAGACAGACAGACGGACAGACAGACAGACAGACAGACAGACAGACGGACAGACAGACAGACAGACAGACGGACAACAAATGCGTCTTATATATATAGAAGATATATATATAAACCTTATTGTATGCAAGAACAATCACAAAAAAATCTAATTCTTCCCGCCCGGAATACGGGCGTGAATTGCATTGCCTGAAGAAACCAGGAAAACCAAAACTTAGTCAACATTTAAAACTGTAATAAGAATGCAGGACTAGAAACAAGCCACGGAATAAGCGTAGGATGCAATAACCTTCTGTATAGAAGGAGCGCCTGTAACAAATAAGATATTTACCATTTTGCCTACTATCACCTTTGAAAAAGACATTCAAAAGTAAGGGCACATTGATTCCAGGAATCCGGTCAGTGCCGTCATATCGCATAGGCCCGTGGGACATTTACCGGGGGCTCACGAGCACAGGGGCCCCATGGCAATATGTTTAGCTATATACTGTATATTTATTTTGTATTCCTGCAGGGGGGCACACTCTTTCTTTGCCCAGGGGCCCAACACTGTTTCTTTGCCCAGGGGCCCAAATGGTGTAAAGATGGTTCTACATCCGTTATGTATGCTTGTTGATGGCTAAATAATTAGAACACAACAAAGATAACTGGCCCGAACCGACGCTCTGTACTATTAAAATTGTAAAAAATTTCGACTTGAATCAACAGATTAAGTGGAACAAAACTTCAACAATAAAGAGATTTTATTTTCGATTTTCAATTTTTTTTTAAAAAGGCTTAGACTACTTTTTTGGGAAAGAAAATGTTTATTATTTCAAATATTTTCTTTTCCATCTTAAAATCTTTATTTAGCTTTAAAATTTTTGACTAAACTAATGCTACGAACTTATGGGGGGAAAAAAATAAATAATTAAATGTTGAAGCAACACGTTCCGGAAAACACCTCAACAAATTATGTAAAAGTTCACTTCTCTCGAACCCACCATTTCCCTTCTACTTCTACTAAGTAGTCTCTGTCAAGTACGATAATTGGAGATGAGTTGTCAGAGCAAGTTAAGTAGAAACAAACAAAAAGGAAATAGTTAATTCTGTAAGAAAGCAACAAAAAAAAAAAGTATTTATTAGTTAAGTCTTTGATAATATTTTTCAATAAAAAATATGTTTTTCAGCTACTATAACTTAGAATATTTTTAACGTAGTTAAATGAAATGCTCAAAGAATGACCGTACAGATGACAAAGACAAATGAATATAATAAATAAATAATAAAGGAAGACAATTGAGTATAATTAATCATAGACGAACATCGCTTATATTTTAATTTTAATTTCCTTCATTTTTGAAATAAAATTACTCTACATAACATGAAGGACGCAGAGGCGTAGCTATGAGAGGAGGAGGGTGAACATTTGAAGGTCCCCCGTCCCCCACTTAAGGGGGGGGGGCCAAAATTAGTGTCTGAATTTTTAAACATTAAATATTCCGCTACCATTATGTATGTGGGACCCCAAAAGAGTTTAAGTCCCCGGGCCCCTAAACCCCTACAAATTCCTAGCTACGCCACTGGAAGGACTATGTCAACACACATGTACAGGACCAACAGGCTGGTTTCCGCCCAAGAAGATCTTGGTAGAACAAAACAAAAACACTAAGAATTATAACAAATTATAGTCTAACAGTACATCAAATAAAACGCTACACATCCCAACACTATTATGTTATACATTTCCTTGACAAAGATGAGGGCTTCTAAAGTCTTGTTCTATAAACCTATTTAGTAGAGAGGAGATTTCTCCGGATTTATGTATTACCAGGAAAACTGGTCATGATAATTCAGTTTTCTTACGAAGGAATCAGGTACAAAGGTGTTTCACTGCGGTAGACTAATGGATGCATGTAAGGTGGAAACAAGAGTCAGGTGAGAATTCCTTTTCTTACCTTTTCTATTACCCCTTGCCATTGTTTGGATAATGAAACAATCCACTGTAGCAAGAGAAGGGTGATAGAATTTAAGGCCCCGAGAACAACTGAACACTTAGATTTTACAGACAACATCGCACTTCAGTTTTACAACAAATAACAAACGAATGGGGAAAGACCAGAGACGTAGTTTCTATATCAAAACAGCTACCGGCTAATTGTTTTCAAAAATTACAATTGAGGCGCGGATCATGAAGGTTATGTCAACCAACTTCTCTATGGTAGGATTTAGGATACATAAAGGTTATGTCAATCAACTTCTCTATGGTAGGATTTAGGATATATAAAGGTTAAGTCAACTAACTTCTATATGGCAGGATATATAAAGGTTAAATCAACCAACTTCTATATGGTAGGATATATAAAGGTTAAGTCAACCAACTTCTCTATGGTAGGATTTAGGATATATAAAGGTTATGTCAACCAACTTCTATATGGCAGGATATATAAAGGTTAAGTCAACCAACTTCTATATGGTAGGATATATAAAGGTTAAGTCAACCAACTTCTATATGGTAGGATTTAGGATATATAAAGGTTATGTCAACCAACTTCTCTATGGTTGGATTTAGGATATATAAAGGTTAAGTCAACCAACTTCTATATGGTAGGATTTAGGATATATAAAGGTTATGTCAACCAACTTCTCTATGGTAGGATTTAGGATATATAAAGGTTAAGTCAACCAACTTCTATATGGCAGGATATATAAAGGTTAAATCAACCAACTTCTATATGGTAGGATTTAGGATATATAAAGGTTAAGTCAACCAACTTCTATATGGCAGGATATATAAAGGTTATGTCAACCAACTTCTATATGGTAGGATTTAGGATATATAAAGTTTATGTCAACCAACTTCTATGTGGTAGGATTTAGGATATATAAAGGTTATGTCAACCAACTTCTCTATGGTAGGATTTAGATATATAAAGGTTAAGTCAACCAACTTCTATATGGCAGGATATATAAAGGTTAAATCAACCAACTTCTATATGGTAGGATTTAGGATATATAAAGGTTAAGTCAACCAACTTCTATATGGTGGGATATATAAAGGTTAAGTCAACCAACTTCTATTTGGCAGGATTTATAAAGGTTAAGTCAACCAACTTCTATATGGCAGAATATATAAAGGTTAAGTCAACCAACTTCTATGTGGCAGGATATATAAAGGTTAAGTCAACTAACTTTTATATGGCATGATATATAAAGGTTAAGTCAACCAACTTCTATATGGTGGGATATATAAAGGTTAAGTCAACCAACTTCTATTTGGCAGGATATATAAAGGTTAAGTCAACCAACTTCTATATGGTGGTATATATAAAGGTTAAGTCAACCAACTTCTATTTGGCAGAATATATAAAGGTTAAGTCAACCAACTTCTATGTGGCAGGATATATAAAGGTTAAGTCAACCAACTTCTATATGGTGGGATATATAAAGGTTAAGTCAACCAACTTCTATTTGGCAGGATATATACGCCTAGAGCCCCGTAGCTTTGGAAATGCCTTGTCACGATTTATAGTATTTTAGAAAATACGGCAGTTGAATGAGCTGACTCTCAAAACAAAAGTTGAAATCTGTAACAGGAATTAAGCCAATCCTCCATGCATGGAGTTGAAACGTGGAGAAAAACCGAGTATCACACCAGCCCCGCGCCCCCACCCCAACAAGAATTTTTTTTTTTTAAAGATATGAAAATAAAGTTCAATAAATAAATAAAATTCCAGAAATTTTTTTACTCTTGCTAAAAAAAAAAATCATGTTAAGCCTGGCCCCTATTGGAATTCAGGACGTGTTAGCGCATTTGCGTATTATGTATCAGTACTTATGTTAGATATCAGCATTATGTAGTTATCAGTAATTGTGTTTAGATTTTAGACATATTTTTATAAATTTTCTTGTGTAATGAATATAACTGACATTTTTTTAAATTTAAAAGTCATTTCTTTACATTTTAAATTTTTTTATTTTCTCTTTAATCTAACTACAAGTCACCACAAATGATGACGTAAAACTCTTTAAACTTTTACACATATTCTAATGATGTCAACTAAAAAAAAAAAAAAAACTAATTCTTTTGCACGCTCCCGCACCACTCTTCAATACTTGTAAATTTGCGCACTCGACTTCCGGCAATGGCGGCCGATCCCTGCGCTAGTGTTACCTCTCGATTCGAAATATTTTTTGGTAGTTTTAACGGGGTTTTTTAACGGATCGAGTAACTGAGTGTTGATGCACAAATGGCAGGTCAGGACATACAAAAAACATATATACCTCATGGGTCTAGGACTTATGGATGCTGAGATCAAGGGTGATGACAGACGGACGGACGGACAAAACGGGTGCAATAGCGCATTCGACTTCTCGAAAATGCGCTAAAAATAAACGTAATCACCACGAGAGAGGACACACCTATTACCGAGGACATGAAAATGAAAACAGAGAGATGAATAGGACACGCTTTTCGTTTAACAATTGGTAACACTACCACGTGACCCAAATGAGTCGATGGAGACGAAGAAATAACCGCCCAGAAATGCATGTATATGGAGACGCGAGCTATAAGCAGACTCACACAGCCATGAGATACAAGTTAAAGCTATTAGTAAGACACAGAACCGTAAAGAATGAAACATTTGCCTGCAGCAGTTGAAACAAAATTAAAATCAAGTTGAATATGCAGGCTTATCAGTGGTGTCGCTAGGGGGTGCGGGCCGCCCCGGGCGACACCATCAGGGGGGTGACACCAGACCGTAAAATTCTATATATTCCCCTTATTTGGCACTGGAAAACTCGGAGGATTTCTATGGGTTAAATCATGAGGGGGTGCCACCATGAGCTACCGCCCTGGATGACACCAACCCTAGTGACGCCTCTGAGGCTTATCATGGCCAAGAAGTGCCAAAGAACAGGGAGGTTGTGACTAGGGCTTTCATATCGCTTTACAAAATTTTTCGAATGCGTACCCGGGTTACGCTCTTGAAAAGTCGCATACTTTTCCCCATCATTACCACTATACAATGCAAACAGGCCACCATCCATGCACCTTATTTCCCACAGCAGCCAACGGCATGCTTCCAGTAACACTACAGTGTACTATAATGCACTAAAAACGTCCGATCCTGCTGTAAATGCATTCGTCATACTCATAAACTAAAACCACAGTAAACTGAACACACACACACAAAATGTCAACTACGATGACGTAACGTTCAGAGTCATACTAAGGGCGGCGTTACTGAGTCGCCAGATTAGGGGTCAGCCAGTGTACGGTCATACACATGAAGGCAATATTTGGAACCGATGTCCACATATCTCATGCGGTGAACGCAACAAAATTGCCCTTAACGGTCCAGGCTTCAAGTGCATTACTCCACTGAAATATATCATCTGCGTCGTTGTTGTCGCACATGACTTAATGACACATTGTGATTTCAAGCATTTCAGCAATTCTCGGAACCCTCCTCCTTCTATTGTGCTAATTGGTCGGCCGCACGTGCTATGAAGGACGCAATACAGCGGTCAATCTCAATCGATCGTGCTTTGATCAGTGTTGCTGCTTTTGTTGACACCAGAAACTTTGTGATATTGGATGGATCGCATAGGTTGCAGTTACCTGAGACCGACTCTGATCCCAATAACTATGAAATCTTTGCCCATACTATGTAGAGTTTCATAAATATCAGTTTCTACTTTAATCCGAGAAGGCCCTTCAAGTGTCTGGTGACAGTTTGGTCTGGGTCAAATCAAAACATCAATTTCGGTCAGACTCTAATTTAGTATTTAATACATTAAAATACGTTGACGAGCTAAAAAAAAAAGAGTCCCGTCCCTTTTCCTTTCTTTCAGTTACACTACCTCTGGCGTGGATATAAGTAGAGCGAGACTACAATCAGACTGGATTCAATTAGTTTATATATAAACAAACTGTACAAACAAAGTTTTTGACTATATATCCCTTATCTATCAGACATAACTAAAAGTTATTTATTATGTTCATTTTAATACGAACCGCGCGACAGACAAGCACAGTGGTTCTTAACGTGGGTTCGATCGAACCCTAGGGGTTCGGTGAGTCAGTCGCCGGGGTTCGGCGGAGGGAGGTCAAGACAGCACCCGACTAAAGGCATCTATATTACTACTAATAATGAAGGGTTCGGTGAATGTGCATATGAAACTGGTGGGGTTCGGTACTTCCAAAAAGGTTAAGAACCACTGGACAAGCATAAACAGTACACAGATCGGGAAAATATAAAAGTATGTTCAATATAATACGCACCGCGCGCTCAATAAAACGCACACCCAGCCACAGACTAGCATAAACATTTTACATGCTACATAAAGATAATCTAAAAAGTCATTAATTTAATTACAATACAATGAAAGATCTTAAATTTTGATACAATGCATTTTTTAGGTGATAAAAGTCAGAGTGCAACATTTCAGCTCGATAGGATCCCGGGAAGTTGGTCAAATTTTACTTTTGTTTTTTCTCCACGTGACCACGACAGACAAGAAGGTCAAATTAATATAAGGGATTTAACAAAAAGAGTGTAGGTGAACCTGACAGGACGCCACTGGCATGAGAAGGGTCGGAGAGGGCAGTCCTCCCTTAGATGTCTTTTACTTTTTTCAATTTTATACAACTTAGAGGGTCGTCGTTTTTTAATCAACTACAGAGTTGTTGTTTTTTCAGGGGCGTCTTAAACTTAACCCGTTCCGGGATATGCCATCCCAAGTTACGACGCTCTACACTCTATGCCATAACGACCCAAATTACACGCCCAGCCCCCCCCCCCCGCCTCCAAGGATAAGTTCAGTGGATGAAGGTGTAGATACTGCAATGGGCATGGGGATGACTGCATTTCGAACTATTAAATAAAATATAATTATCCCCAGCCCCGCTAGTCATCCGTCAAGACTCATCACTGTCTTCTCATCATTATCGACCGTAACGTTGTCCTGTTTAAGGGTAACACACCCGTAGTCGCGTGGGAGTAGGGCTTAACAATGGCCTGCTGACTAATGAATTGGAAAGGCTCTTATAAAGTGACATTATAATTTCTTCTTCTTTTTACACGATAGGTGGGTCGAGTTTATCAACTACAATGTTGTTGTGTTTTTTTTTCATCAGAATTATAATAACACCTTGCAATATTAACTGTCCTACAGTAGCGTGGTCGTTGTTAGGTGTGGTCGCAATATCATGACCCCAATGTTTTAAATTGTAGTTTTATATCGTCTACTTCTTTGACTATCGCTTTTTGAACCCTTTATATATTTTCTTTTTTAAAATGTAAATAAATAGTCCATTGGATCCTTTATCATGCTTTGTCTGTCCAATGGGAACGGCTTTCCCAACCAAAAATAGTATTTAAAAAATATTAACGAACCCGTAGAAATAACTGTTTGAAATGTTTACCGGTATATTAAAATTGAGTGTAAAAAGAATTTTTTTAAAAAAATATTTCATCACTGGTAATCGATCCTGACATGGCTTGCACAACAACCCTAAACTCTTCCACAAGGCCAGCAGAACTTATCAATGATAGTAAATTTTTTAAAAAACATATAAACAATATTGTATAAAATATTCTCTTAGTGAGCCATCCAAAGTAAGTTTTTCGATTAAATTAAGATTATCGGGTCTGAACAGCGATCAGATTAATAGATAAAATTTAATGTATTTGATTTATTATATTTTAAAGGGTTGATGCAAACATTTCTACACTTTTATTATAAAATACATAAAGTTTGAGGCCCCAAAACAACCGGGGGCCGCTAGGCTATAGCCCGTTCAGCCTCCCCCTTAATCCGCCATTGCTCGACTGATTGTATACGTACGCACAAATTTAATTTGCATAACACTAAGCATAGTAACGTAAACCGCTCAGGCTGCAAACGGCATTCGTGACCGACAGAGTCAAGACAGTGACGTAACTAGGGTCATCTGCGTCCGGGGACATGACAAAAAACTTGCGCCCCTTTTTGGACCGACATATTTTGGGGCTCACTTTTCAAAGCAATTGGTAGTTTAATGTAATAGAACACAGACTTAAAATCTTTATGCGATTGTGAAAAAATTATATATATATATCTATATTATTATATATATATATAATTATACATATCTATACTAATAAAAGGGAAAGCCCTGATTCACTCACTCATTCATCACTAATTCTCCAACTTCCCGTGTAGGTAGAATCATGAAACTTTCGGAAGTTGTTGGTTACCCTCTCACGACAAAAATTGGCGAAAAAGAATTTTGAAAATCTCGCTCATGTGGGGCCGGGGGCCCAAAAACATTTTTTTCCTTATTTGGGCTATATAAAAATTGAAAATCACCAATTTTCCTATTTCCCGTGTAGGTAGAATCGTGAAACTTTGGAAATTTGTTTAGTACTTGCTCCCAATTATAATAGGAAAAAAAAGAGTAAAATTTCCCATTCATGGGGGCCGGGACCCCAAAAGTGTTTTTTTTTTCCTAATATGAGCTATATAAAAATTGAAAATCACTAATTCTCCTATTTCAAGCATGGGTAAAGCATGAAACTTTGGAAATATTTTGAGTACACGCTCCCGACAAAAATTGGCACAAAAAATGTTAAAATTCCCTCTCATGGGGGACCAGGGGCCCAAATATACTTTTTCTTATATTAAAAACCGACTCATCACTAACTCTTTAAATTCCCGTGTAGGTAGAAGCATAAAACTTTGTGAAGTTGTTGGGTACCTTCTCTCTATGAAAATTGGCGAAAATGATTTTTTAAAATGTCGCTCATGTGGGGCCGGGGGCCTAAAAACATTTTTTTCCTTATTTGGGCTCTATAAAAATTGAAAATCACCAATTTTCCTATTTCCCGTGTAGGTAGAAGCATGAAACTTTGGAAATTTGTTAAGTACATGCTCCCATATATAGTTGGAAAAAAANGGGGGACCAAATATAGTTTTTCTTATATTATAAACAGACTCATTACTAATTATCCAATTTTCAATGTTGGTAGGAGCATGAAACTTTGGGAAATTGTTAATTGCCTTCTCACGACGAAAGTCGGTGTAAAGGAATTTTGAAATACACACTTATGGGGGCCGGGGCCCCAAAAAGTTTTTTTCTTATGTGAGATTCAAAAAAATTGAAAATCTTATTATACCCCTGCACGTTGACAAGGAAAAGTAATTATATAAATTTTAAACATTTCCTCTCATGTGTCACCGGGGGCCCAAAACTTTTTTTTCACCTAAAATGGGCTATATAAAACTGAATCAACACTAATTCTCCAAGTTTCCGTGTAGGTAGAAACTTAACATTTTTGGAAGTTGTTGAGTACCCCCACCCCTTAAGAGGCAAAAAATATTAAATCACCTCTCACTAGGGGTATAATTGCCGAAATATAGTTTTTTCCCCAATATGAGTTATATAAAAAGGACGCATCTTTAAATCTCCAAGTTCTTGTGTATGTAGGAGCCTGAGCGGTTGAAGTTAATATATTTAGTATATCCATCTTGATTCAGATTAAAATCAATAGGTGTTTTGAATTGGTGTTTCTCGGGTTCTCAACGCTAACTGAAATCCTAATTTCCGCAGCAAAGCGCGGGTAATTTGCTAGTAACTTAATATTATATTTAGCATAGAGTGACCGTTTTCATTATATATCTTCATATTATAACTTAGAGGGACTGTTTTGATTATATAACTTAATATTATATCTTAGATCCAGCTATTAAAAGAAACAAAAAGAAATTAAGTCCGTTCCCTTATTGAACACTAAACATTGTAGACTCCAAATGTATTTCCTAAAAATAATAATAACTTTTCTCCAATCTTTTACACAATATAAAGATTAACTAAACCAGCAGACAATGTGGTAGTGTTTGGAGCTATGAAAGGAACTTGATGGGGACTGAAAACTTTATTATAGATACAAATTTGAAATATGTAATTGATGGGAATAAAAACTTTCTTAATAATACAAATTAAAAAATATGTAATTGATGACTCTAAGCCATCAAAGTATTTTATAACTAATAAAAAGTTTCAATCACAACATAACTATAATTTGAATGCCCTAATTTTGTTAACTCACTTGGGATATGTCCTACATAACTTATATTAACTTATAATAATTGTGATAGTCACTTTGATCTAGCACCCACTAATTCAACTATTCTATTTTAAATAATTTCATTTCCTCAATTCCATGCTGAAGTCTATGGTTTTAATTAAAAGTATAATTGGGAAAACAGAAGCACTACAACATTGTGAATTAAAACACAAGTAGCTCATGGCATGCTAAGCATGTATCTGAAATAATAATTGTGACATCGAATTAACTCTTAAAAGAGCAAACACAAACTAAATTATTGTTTATAAGAATATTGATCGAAATATAGCTATATAAACGGGTGACACTAATGGTACGTTAAAATGTCTTAGGCTTTAACAATTACATATTTTTATATTACATTATCATTATTACTGGTTAGTAAACACTGGCTGAAAACCACTCATCTAATGACGTCATTTACAAATAAAAAATCACATTAAGAGAGATCCAATGATCCAATCACATTCTCCCTTATTAATTTGTATATATTTTTTTATAAATAAACATGTAGCAGTTATTAATAGTTACCATAAGTAATCTTAGTTTCTTTAGTTTAAATTATGTATGTGTGTTGAATGTTTTCTGATGTTGTTAGTTTTCAGATATAATGTTTAGAAACTTAAATATAAATATCGCAACATTCTGTGTTGTTAAAACATTATATTGGGAATTGTTTTTCCTGCTAGCGATGCACCACAAAGCACCGCTTATAATGAATTTACTAAGAAATTTAAAGTTTTTTGGTTTTTTTTAAACCAAAATAAGTATTGATGATACATTGATATGAAAGTTCTTTATTTAAATTGTTAATTTATATTTTTATGACTTGTAGTATTAAGGACTTTTGTTGCATTAGTTTTTTTTTTAAAGGCCTATAGTTTAAAAAGGACAGAAGCATAGCATTCGAAAGTCAAATTTGATTTAAATAAAGAATTTATTACGAATTGAAGAAAACTATACAATGTGTATATCTACATTAACAAATATGCGTAACTGACTGTTATAGTAAGTACAGAAGACCATTGGTGAATGTTCTCCGAAAGGAAACCAGTCTATTTTTTATTCAAGTGACATTTCACTTGATCTCGGTCCCTAGAAATAGGGATACAATCTCAATGAATATTTAACAGGATCCTACCACAGATAAAGCCTAAGTCAAATTTCAACAAACTCATCCCACTGATTTATGTCACAATTCTTAAATGTACACAATTATAGTAAACATATATATATTATTATATATACGAGCAAAAATACCCGTGCTACGCTACGGGGTAGGCACAATAAGAATAACTTTATTTAGTTTTGGGTCTCAAATTCTCCTTAAAAATGAATGTAAACGCACCTGGAAATTAGGGTAGTGATAAATCATACCCCTTCTTAATAAAAACAACGTTATGTGTGTCGAGAAAAATAAAAATATTATTAATTTAAGTATTACCCATCAATTTTGGGAGTTCTGCTTTAATATAGCATCATCATTACCATCCGTTGCTCTACAGCCCATGTAGGGCCCGGGCTTGCTCTACCACATCCTTCCAGCTACAGCCAATGTAGGGCCCTGGCCTGCTCAACTACATCCTTCCATTCAGATCGATAGATGGCTTTCTTTCACCATGCTCGAACTCCTTTAATAACGCATGCTATATATCCTACGTAAATAACAAATGTTAATAGTTTTAAAAAATCTAACTGGCAAGGCTCACTTTCTTTTCACGTGAATCAAAACATGAAAACAATATCTTTCCACATGGTTCCTTTGGTTCTTAGAAATAGCTAGCTAAACACCCATTTCATTTATAGTCTAAGCATGAAATTCGTTCAAGACAAATAGGCTATTTTTAGCCATATATTATTTGTGAATATTGTGGCTTGGGGAGAGTGGAAAATATGGTATATTTGTTTTCAAGGCACATGTTCCTTTAACGTAAATAAAAGCATAAGAACAATGCTCCTTTTTAAGAAAATGGTGAGAAATTGATCTCCTTATAAATTTTATGTCAATCATTATATATTCCCGCACATTTTTTCTAATAGTAGCAATTCATGTTATATTAATCTTTCTCCCGTTGTATACTATTCATCTAATAAACTCAAAACTGCTTGGCACATAATGAGTTGTTTTCAGTTTGTTTTTTCGACATAACACGCACTTTCTTATGCTAGATACTATTTATAAGTCGTATTACCCGTGACATTTCTTTACACTTTATATATTTTGACATTTAAGAACAGTTTTTTCCCGAAGCGTATGTCATACAACCATATCGTTCGAGAAATGTACCCAATTTTTTAAAATGGATGTTTCATCATTCGTTAGGTCTTAGAGTAAAATACATGTTGTAAGATTACTTTTTTCATGTGAAAAGCTCTCCAAAACATTATTCCTAGGCTAAGCATGGCCTTAATCAAATGAATAGGATTTTGTATGCGCCAGATATTAATTAGGTGAATATTGATGCTAAATTAAGTTAATTAATTATGAGTTAATTTGTTTTAAAGTAACACCCTAAATCGCTAGGTTTGAGCTGAAAATGTACTTTGATAGAAGCATGAAACTTTGCTAAGTTGTTGAATAGCCTCTTGCCACGATTATTGGGATTTTAAAAAAAATAGAATTAAATTTCATGGGGGCCGTGGGCCCAAAAAATTAATTTCTCCTTTTACTGAATATTGTTATTTTTCCTTTTTCCCGTTTAGGTAGAAACATGAGAATTTGGGAAGTTGTTTAGTACACTCCCGAAATGGTAACAGGCAAAGAATATCTTAAGTATCACTCACTGGGAGACGGGGCCCAAATGTATTTTTTTAATATAAAAACTGATTCATCACTAATTTTCTGATTTCCCATGTAGTTTGAAGCATGAAACTTTAAGGAAACAAGCGAAAAAATATTTAAATTGCCACTCAATGGGAGCCGGGGACCCAAATGTATTTTTTTCTTAAATATAAAGTTAATCATCACAAATTCTTCAACATCATGTGCAGGTAGACGCATGCATATTTGGGATGGCTGCATGCAAACTTATCACTCAATTGCAGTTTTTTCACCTTATGTTAGCTAAATTAAAATTTTAAAAAAAAACTGGATACTCTGTAAATGCATTTTTACAAAACTCGGTAGATAAAAATTTTAAGGCCTATGTTAAAATTCGTTTGGTCAATAAAATAATATTTTTCAATCTTTTGTGGCCCTTGGCCCCTAATCTATATTTTTCGTTAACGCTTAAAACATTTTAACCATTCATTACCACTCGATTTTTTAAATCAAATTTGGACTAACAAATATATTCATCATGATCCAAATGGAAATAAACTGTTGTTTTGAACTATACAATTTGCACCCATAGGACCCCAGACCCAATTTTAGTTTTTTAAATAAGTTTTAATGTTTAATAGTAAAAACCCATTTTAGGGCTGGAGACCGGTTTGCCATTTTAAACATTAGTTATATAAAAGGTAATTTAAAAATTGTCTATTGAGTTAATGGATAAATTATTGACCAAATGTGATTTTAAAAATAATACAATTTCCA
>MUZC01000029.1:394905-451490 GCA_002072015.1 Radix auricularia | reverse complement strand
TTTTTTTTTTTTTTTTTTTTTTTTTTTGTTATTCGGGTAGAATATAGAGGCAGAGGTTCATCGTTGACATTGAGTTGAGTGTAAAAATGTAAATTTTAAGTTTTGAAATCTTTTTTGAAATACTATCAACATTATCTTCTAATCCTAATTTTAGCACAATATAATGTATACGAGTGTCGTTAAATTTTTCTTAAGTTCGTTTCTTTTTATGTATCGTCAATGGCTCAGCTTATCTGCAGCTTTTGTCTGATCTTATCTAGCATGTCAACTTATTGTCATTGTAATGGTTTTGTCTGATCTAATCTAGCATGTCACCTTAATGTGACGGTTTTGTCTGATCTTATCTAGCATGTCACCTTAATGTGACGGTTTTGTCTGATCTTATCTAGCATGTCACCTTAATGTGACGGTTTTGTCTGATCTTATCTAGCATGTCACCTTAATGTGACGGTTTTGTCTGATCTTATCTAGCATGTCACCTTAATGTGACGGTTTTGTCTGATCTTATCTAGCATGTCACCTTAATGTGACGGTTTTGTCTGATCTTATCTAGCATGTCACCTTAATGTAACGGTTTTGTCTGATCTTATCTAGCATGTCACCTTAATGTGACGGCTTTGTCTGATCTTATCTAGCATGTCACCTTAATGTGACGGTTTTGTCTGATCTTATCTAGCATGTCACCTTAATGTGACTGTCACCTTAATGTGACGGTTTTGTCTGATCTTATCTAGCATGTCACCTTAATGTGACGGTTTTGTCTGATCTTATCTAGCATGTCAACTAAATGTGATAGTTTTGTCTGATCTTATCTAGCATGTCAACTAAATGTGATAGTTTTGTCAGATCTAATCTAGCATGTCACCTTAATGTGATCGTTTTCCTTGTGACGATTTTGTTAAAACATCTGTTTTTGTAGTTTTTATTTCATTGCCTTAAAAAACAAACATTTATCATTCTATAAGAATCTCATTCATTAAAACTTTTCTTGGGTACAATAATCTTTCGTTATTATAAGACTGCTCAACTTTCAAATGAAACTATAATTATAGTATCATTTGTATCACCTTAAATCTGTTAGGTTGTTGTAGCCTTTAGCCTACCATGTCATTCCATTTATGTGGTATCTCATTTGATCACATTAATTCAGAGTGAACGTGAAAAGTTTTGTAAGGCAAAACTACCTGAACTATGGACTATTTAACGGCAGATTAAAAGTAATAAACACACAACTCAGTGAGCTTATAATTTATAGAACTCGTAATAGTGGGGGATAAATAAAGGAAAAACATAGAGGTGGGATTGCACATTTCGAATGCACCCTAATCCTATGTCATATCAGTTTTTAGCAACAGCAAACTAGAAGTTTCCATTTATTATTATACAGTACTGAATCTCAAGTGTTATGTGTGGCAGTGAGAATCATAAAATCACATAATAAAGTTACAATTTACCGATGATGATTTCACATTAACTCAACACAATTCAGTTCTGTCTAAATTTGGTTAACGTTTTTAGCATATATTAGAATAAAAAATGTGCTTTTCATTAACTCTCCTTTAGCGTTTACATTCAGAATGTTCTTTTTCCAGATATTTTCAGGAACTTAAGTGAACTTCATGGAAAACAATTAATTGATGCCAGTTTAGGAATTCTTTCAAAATGCAATTCTCTAAGCCTTTAAATAAAAATTATAATTAATCTTAGAAATTAAAATATTAGATTAGGAGACATATTTTAAGTGGGTAAATAGCCAAAAGTCATTATACAAAAGCTAACATTTTTAAAGATAATTTAAAATTTGCAAACCTTATTACATCTTGAGAACTGAATGCCTTGAGGCAATGCTGTCAAACCTTTTTTAATCCATTTTCTGAAATCACTTTTGTGAAGATCAGAGCTGCACAAGACTTCTCAAAAGAGATGTAAAACAAGTTATAAAATTCTTTTCACTTTAACAAATTCTTCTCCACTGATCCATAAAGGAAATGTCCACCAGCAACATTACTGGGCATCAATCAATTCAGTACACACGAAACACGAAATGTTACAAATTGAAGGAAAATATATTGCCTTGAATTGTACAGACGAGTTATTAAATTTGGGGCATTTTTCATCAACACCTGCCTTCATTCAATATGAAATGCTCACTACTTATGGCAGAAAGTTTTTTAGACTTGATTTCATTCATTTTAGAAAATCCAAATTCTTTTACAGGTGCTTCCAAAAAACCTGATCAATCTTTCAACTACATTCCAGTGTTTTGAAGATATTGATAACCAGAAATTTCCAAGTCTGCAAATTCTTGTTTGTTTGAACAAAAGCATGCTTTCAAACTTTATTCCAACCATCTTTGATAGTTTCTCCCTGACTGAATTGAAATAGTTATTTCCAATTTCACAAATATACAATATATAATATATACATTCACCCATCCCAGGAGAGACAAAATATTCAAATAACACGGTCTTATAAAAAATTGTTTCCCCTTTGGGACACAGTATATACACCACCTTAATTACAGGGGCATAGCGGTCGAGCAGCATATGTGCTTGGCTGGGGTACTGAGAGTCGCAAGGACTTGTTGCCATAGTCTTAATATATCCTCGTGTAATTGGGGTGAGTAAATTTCAGTAAAGATCACTAAGCATTGTGAATCACCATCCCCTCATTGCATTGGCCCGACAATGCTGCTTCACTAGCCAAACAGGCCAGCATAGTCATTGAGTTTTAATAAAAAGAACGTGGAACGCTATAATATTCTATATAGTAGAAGTGCCTGTGATGTTTTAAAATTTTTTTTATTAATAATATTATTCTCACAAAAAAAATATTTTTTTTGCTATCAATATCTTACAAAAAATAGTTTATAAATCACCCCTGCTGAAAAGGGGTTGGGCTCTACATGGCTCGACAGTTGAGTAGGGTTGCGGAACTGGCCGCAACCTGAAACTAAAAACTCCTGGCAGGCAATACAGAAGTCCGATATGTTAAATGTTAGTCACATAATTACTGTCGCTGTACGGATCTTAGGCAAAGTATTTAGATGCAATGCCGATGATGAAAACCCGCTGAGGGTCATGTAATTCCAAAGCGACTGTTTTGTCCCTTTCATTTACTAGCAACACCATTAAACGGTGCTGGTTTAGACCAAGGAGCACCAACAGGGATTAGCAAAGGCACTGCGAATAACGTAGCGGATGCCAGCTCTTAGTAAAACCTTCCACTTACTTCCAGTGGGGGTTACGCCCTATGTATTTCATTGATGGTCCCTTGCTTTGCGGCATTCCTAACCATAGAGACTCGCATGCTTTGCCGGGGTGGCGCTGAAGTTTTAGCGAGTCGAAGTAGGGAAAATACCACCCCTCCTTGTGAGGTCAATTTAAGTGGGAGCCATGTTCGACCATGTCTAGATGCCCTGGGAGAGGCATGTTTGACCATGTCCTAGATGCCCTGGGGAGGGGTGTTTGACCATGTCCTATATGCCCTGGGGGAGGCATGTTCGCCCATGTCCTATATGCCCTATGGGGGGATGTTCTCAGCTGTTAATTCCCAATGGAAGAGGGGGCGGGATAGCTGAGGGGATTTTCCGGGGAGAACCATTAAGAGCACTAGGCTCAGGGCCACCGATAGTCTTTCACATGTAAGTTCATAAATCACTATAATAATCACAATTCTCATCTCTTCAACTTGGGTAATGCCATAGAAAATAGATTTTACTTTGAGCAAACAACTACAACATATGAGACTGCTTTTAGTTTACTACTCATCTTTTCCAGCCAATGTTTTGAAAATTGATCCCCAAAACTTCATCTCGTTTCTTCATGTTTGGTCCCACCTAATGTTCCCGAATGGTTGCTCCATTGATGTGTTTAACATTATTTACTGAAGCTTGTAAAGCCATTTGTTTACCTTTCACTTCCTCCTGTTACATTTTCCTCAGTGATCACATCTGATTCCTGATAATAATGAATCAACTGGTTTTTTCCCCTATAAAATGGTTTCTTTTGACACACACCATAAAAATAAAAAGCTTTTCATCTATACACGTATTACTGCTAAACCATTCATTAAAATGTTTTTTTTGGTCAGCTTTTTCAATCCTGCTAAATGAATTCTATGAAAAGGACAGTTAGTAATACATCTAATTCTAATTACAGATAAACAATTAACTTTTAACTTTATGAATGTCGGTGTTGTTTTTTTTATGCCTCAGCCTTTGTAAATGGACTGGTCAAAGATGTTTAAGACTGAAAACTTCAATCAGATCAGTTGAATTTTCATCTTTAGAAATGAACTTAGCTGTTAACCTCTATTTTCAGGTACAATTTTTGAGATTACTATGAATTAATGGTTTTAAGTTTTAAGCAGTAAGCTAGTGAAAGAAAAAATAATTTATTTTTTTTTTTTCTTTCAAAAACATGCTTGTCATTTATATTTCACATAATAATTCACATTTTATGCATCTAGGAATTCTCTTCTTTATGGTTTTGACACTTAGTTTTAAAAGAACTTAAAAAGTGCAGCTTTTGTCAGCTAACATCTAAAAACAGATCCAAATTTCACGCATATTACAAATGCTTGGGTTTATCCAGGAGTTTTTCCAAATCTTTAAGCTGAATAGGATAATCAGGACCTGGAATACAAAGGAGACTTAGAAATAAATTTAAATTTCAGGAAGCATAGAAATAATACAACAATATAAAAGATTTATTTGGCAAATTAGTGTATTGTTATATGCACTTTATATTCTTAATGTTCTGGAAATCCATTTCCAAATTGCATGAATTTTCTTTCAAATTATGTTCATTTATTTTGTATAAGAACACATTTGCATATTCATGAGCTGTGGATCAACTGATCAAAGCAAACAGACCATAAAATTAAAATACAAATTTGGTCAGTCAATCCAAATATAACTCGAAATGAACATTTATTTATAAAGATCATATTAAAACTAAAAAAAATCACCTAAATAATTACTGTTGAAGCTAGTTTTAAAGCTTGCTTGTTAATAATCCAATCCCCGCACCCTTCCTATTTTTGACAAACCTTAAAAGTAAGGGTCTCAAATAGTCTGGGGTCTGAGAATGAAAGTCTGCATCAAGTATTCTACACAAGATTTTTATTGCAAAGGGCCGGCTGATGGATAAATCTAAAGCAGATTTTTTTCAAACATGTGCGGAGTCCTTTTCTCCCCCACCATTGGTAGCACTGCGGTTTCATGACATTTGGACCAGGCACCATCTTGTATCTTTGTTTTTTCTTGTTTGGTTAGTGATGCTACCATGCTAAATGTTTTATACACATGAAATACTAAACATATTTTTTAAAAATTGTCTTTATAATGAGCAAATGCTTTAACACATTACCTTTTTCTAATCGTATAGATTCTAACAGTGTTATTATTTCTTCCACCGATAAATCTTCATTTATTTGCCTCATGGCTTGCACAGCTGGACTCTTTAAGTCACTTTCTGGGGAAAACAAAACAATGAGGATAGAAATCAAAACCTAACATGGCTGATTTGTTAAAAAGAAAAATGGAACTGTTGCCTATAGACTGAATAGATAGTCCAATATATCTTTATTGTCGTTTTATTTTTTTACATTGGTTACAGACAAGATCAATAGTACTTGAGCTGCAAGGCAAATGTACGTTGTTGAATATTTGTGATAGTTCACCCATTAAGCAGATATATGTTTTAAATATTTGTGATAGTTCACCCATTAAGCAGATATATGTTTTAAATATTTGTTAATTTCCAATCACGAGACCAAGGATAGACAGATCATCATTTAAAGATCATTTATATTTCTTTGCTAGTACATGTACTAATATTCTTTGTCATGAAATATGAAAATTATTACGGTTATAAAAGTTGTTAATTGTCATAGAAATCAATCATTTTTGCTTTCTTTTGATAGTTTCTTTTGTTTTATGTGTTCTTTATTACATTAAATAATGATTGTGCTCAACTATTCAAGTATTATGTGTCTGGGTACCTATGTATGTATCTGTGAATGAATCCTTTTATGTATTATGTATCCATTTAAAGCATATATATTAATATATATCCAATATTTCCTTTAGCTTGTTCGATGATCTATGCAGCAAGGAAAATGCATAACTAGGTGATAAAACATTTAAATAGGTCATTTAGTGTTTGTGACTTTGATACATTCTTCAGGTATTGATAAAAAATATATTTGTCAAGAAGGGTTGGGAGGGTTCAATTCGTATTTCAGATGTTATTACTCAGATATGCACACAAAATAGAAGACTGATGTGAAACACCTGCTGTTTGCACTAATTTTCCAACCCAACAGCTCTTCTGCCAGTTGGTTACAGGAAATAAAGAAAACAGCCAAGTAGTAAATACAACAAAGGCAAAGAAAACAGCCAAGAAATTAAATCTTTTCAATGGTGCAATTGCAACAGAAAGTCAGTGGATAATATTTAGCATCAACCAAGTTTTAACTATTGATGGAACATTGTTCAAATATTGAGAAGAAAAAAAATTGAAAAAGATGATGAAGGAACCTAATATCAAGCTCAATCAGCTGAAATGAATAAGTAATTGGCACTGATGTGTAATATTACAGGTGTTTATGATATCATTGTTACCAATATTATTAGTGGTTTTTATATGAGAAGATCTGTGTCACTGAAGGACTGCTACATATAATCTAGATATAAACTCACCTATTTGTGCTGAAGATACTTGAACTGGTACTGAGAACTGTGGGCCATTTCTGGACACTTGTTGGGGGAACTTGGACTGCTGTAATGTAGTAATTAAATATATCATGCCCCAGACTGCCACACTTGGCTAACTATATTATAAATTACACTGTTGTCGTGTAAATAATTTTATATACTTTTAAAATGGGTTTGTTATGGAGATACTGTTTAATAAGAAAATCAACTCACACATTTTTAAGGTGTTGGCATTAGATTTTCCAAAAATTCAGTAACAGAGAGGGTAAAACAGCAAATCATTACAAAAAGTGTGAACTGAAGTCTGAAGCACTAGTTTCTACCAAAATGTGCACAGAAAATTTACAGTAACAAGAAAACAAGAATATTGTTTTGGGTCGTGGGTCACTCACACTCACATGGTGTCCTTAACAAATAAACAAGGTGCTCAAATATTTTGATTACGTGGTCTATCCCCAAACTGATATCAAACCCACCCAGTGATTACAAAATGTGAACTTTAACCTCTTCATAACTCATCAGAAATTAGAAAACTTGGTCAAGTATGTTCTGGAATATTTCAAATACTATTAACATTTTTGTAAAGACAATGTGGTTGGATCAATGAAGACTGTGCCTGAGACACATGTATCAACAAAGTTCATATCTGAAGTTCTCAACTTCAAGGAAAAAAACAGCTATACGACATTTTTGAATTTAAGTTATCCCCTTTATCTGATAGAGCATCAAAAATAGAATGTTTTTATGATAAAGTTAAGTATCTGACCCTATTAAAAATTCAAATCTATTTAGTTAATTTATAAGAATTCCGTATGATTTTTAATTTTGAAACTTGAACATCTCAAAACTACCAAAATGTGACGCCGTTTCTTTGTTTCTTCCGTTGAGCCTGAGCTCTTCATTTGTGTGTGCTTGATTTTTTTTTTATGTGTCAAGCTATCATTTTGGATATTTCCTATTAGGTGCTATTTTTAGTTTAACAATGGGTGTACCTCTCTTCATGGAATTCTTAAGTTTCTAGAAACTTAATTTTAAAAATTCTTTTCTTTTAATCTTTATATTGCAATTTTATTGGTTATTCTGGTTTAATAGTTAATTTATTCACCAAAACTTAAGTTCCTTTTCATTTTGTTTCATGCCATAGAAAAACTTAATTAAAGATAAATTTCAATACATTTTTTAACAGTTGGCATATCATTCAAATTCATTGGTTTATGAAATTCTTACCCATAAAAAATGCACAGTGGTATAACAAAAAATGTTATGCCAGTCAATTTCACCATTTAAAAAATCTTCTATCACATTTTATAGTTTTAACAGAAGAGTCAAATACATTCTTAAATTTCCACTCTGTGAAAGAAAGACTTGGTTCAGGATCAATGATAACAACCAAAAATGGGTAGATGATCAAAGATGCCTCTACTATCTTACATAAAAACTAGGGCTGTTATCGATTAATTTAAAAACTTTTGAAAAATTACTGAATAATTAATCGATAATTTTGATTCAAACAAAAAATAAGATGTATGACATCTTGTCACTGAAAATTTCAAGGGAAATAACAAAAATAGGCAATTCACATTTTTTTATATAGATATAAGTAGTTCATTATAATGTCAATGAATTTGAATTTTGTTATTGTTAATTAAGCGAAAACAATGTTTAATTGTTGATACCATTTTCCTTAAAAACAGCTTATTTTAAAATTTACACTTTAAAAATCTTTTTTTTAAAAATGGATTGTTTGTATGTAAAAAAACAACTATTTTTTAAAAATAATAATTGATTATTTATTGATTAAAAGGGTCACATCATTGCAACTATTTGTAATAGTTTTAATCACTATTTTAACGATTAAAATAATTTTAATCGATAAAAAGAATTTACAGATTAATCTAGAAATGAATCGATAATTTCTGCAGCCCTAATAAAAACCCTATTTATTTACAATGAATTTTTAAAATAGATTTATAACGGTTCATCGACGAAACGGCCCCAGTCAAAACAGCCTTTTTCAAAACAACCAATCAACAGGGCCTCAGGCAAATTGGCTTCTCATGATTTTAATTATCTTTCTTTTTTTCTTTTGGATTACTCAGCGTGGCTGTTCCTAATAATATGAAAGTACCTGTTGGGGTGGATACATCTGAGTTTTCTGGTCAGTGTTTGTAGGCTGTTGTACCATTGTAGGTTGTTGTACCAATGTAGGTTGTTGTACCAATGTAGGTTGTGGTACCATTGTAGGTTGTTGTACCAATGTAGGTTGTTGTACCAATGTAGACTGGGTTTTATAAATATGCTGTGCCTCTGGATTACCGTTCCTGTGCTGGTTGCTTGCAGAAGCCTGAAAAACATTAACAGATGCACCTTGTGCAGATGCAGGGATAGGAGCTAGGATCTTTTTAAGGTAAGGACAGTTGGGACACAGTTGTGTATGCATCAGCAAGGGTTCATCTTGTGGCTTCCATTGTCCTTTTTCTGTCCCACAAGCAAAGCATTTGACTACATCGCTTTTATCTGTGGAAAATGCATTATATGCAATTAAAACTTGAGTTCAAATTATTAAATAAAACATGCTACAATAGTTTAACAATGTCAATGTATATTTGTTAAGTTGCCAATTATGCACACATGGGAAAAGATACCTAAGTGAAAAGTATATCTGCTATTTATGACCAACAATATAGAACCAAGATCATGCGACATAATAATTATAAGCAGTTATGGATTATCATTTCCAAATGACTTTTTGCTTATCAATTCTTTGTTTTTTTAATACCACAAACTGAAATAATGACTGATTACATGAATGAGAAAAGATACAGTACTTGTTACAAAAACTTACTGGTGTAAAAAAATCCAGCATCTACAAACTCATTCTTTTTTGCTGTGATATTAGGAGGTGCTGTTCTGAAACTGTCTAACCTGTTGGAGACATCCTTCATATCAGGTTTAACTTCTTCTTTTATTCTAACCCTGGACAAAAAAATGATAAACTATTTCCCCTTGCCAAAAATGATTTTTTTATTTAATACACAGAAATCAACAATTTTATCGACTGGGTTTTATCTTTGCTTATAAAATTCTCTTAATTTTAATGTACAATTAACTTACCCAAAATTTGAGTTGTGTGACACTGTTAAGGGCACATTGATGTCATGGCAATGACCTAACACAAATGGGCAATCTGGGTAATGTCGCTCGTGTTCTCTTTCAACAATATCCCCAGGCTCCCAACCACGCAATGTTTTTAAACAAAACACACATTTTACTTTATCCCCTGGTCCCATGTAAACGAATCCATTTCTAGCCAGATCTTCAGGTTCAACTGGGTATTCATCAAGCCATTGGCCAAGAAAGGTTTCCAATCTCCTTTCTTCTCTGTAGAAATGATTGGTTCTCCTCTGTTCAACATTTCTCGGAATGACTGGAGTTTCATCTTGAGGCTCATAAAATCTACCAAAACGAGGACGAGCAACATAAGCTTGTTCATATTCAACTTCCATTTCTCCTTGGTCATTTTCATGGGAGCCAACTATCATTTGTATGGGTATTCTCTCCTCACCTGGACCAATGTCATGCCCATATTCGGACTGAATGCGATTGAAGTTATTTCCATTATGCATATTATAGGAAATATTCCGTCCACATGTTGCTAGTGACCTGTTCTTTCAACAACAAAAAAACACACAAAAATATATCAGACAAATATTTTGAAAATAAATCTTAACATTAATAGAAATTTGCATGAAAATTAAATCTGCTCAACAACATAAGGGCTTTAACTAATGAGCTTGAATTTTTGTTAAACTAATTACTAATTAGTTAAGAATAAAACAAAAATAATTATTTTAAAAAATTAAAAATTTTAGATTTTTTTTTCAAAATATGTGACAATGTAATGTTGATTTGATGTTATTTTTTGTAGGCCAATCCATCTCTGATTTCAAAATTGAAGTGGAGAAGCTTTTGTGGGACATTATTATATAATTTAGGTAAATCTCATTGTAAACAAGTGAGGCATCCCCTTGCCCTTCACTTCTTTTTGCAACTTATACAAATAAATAAGCTATTTAACCTAAAACCTTGTTAAAAATATTTCTTAAAGTTTCATTCTAAAAATATTTTAATTAGGTAATAATGTAATATAGTGTCTCAAATTATACTTTTATGTTTAACATATATTTTTTTCCTCTACTTCCTATGTCTTGGTGTTATGGGTCACAGATTTCTGAGTTAAAATAGCATACAGCACGATTAAAATTTATGAAACCTAAGATTTATAAAAGTTTAAATAAAGTAGTTAACTGGCAAATATTGGTTAAAGAACATAACTTTCTATAAAATGTTGAAAATGGGTAGCTAGATGACTTATTCAAAATGGTATCTTTAAAACTTTTTCATTATGTAACTTATTTTTTGTAATATGGCATCAACTAGGCATCAATATTTTGGACCTTGTTAAGTGTGAATTACGACATATGTATGCAAAAGTATAATAATAATATACAAATTAATAAAAGACTTTATCAAGGTAATAGATAATAATAATAGTGAAAAAAGTACATAATATGTCAATTTTCAATAGATCTCCTTAACTCGAAGATTTTTTGGCTTCCAAGTCCAACCTCCCTTAGTCGAGTTTTCCAAAGCGTTTGGATTATTATTCTAGGGAGAAATTTGAGAAAATGTATGTATGTTCCGTAGAGCCACATAAAAAGATATAAATTTTTATCTTAATGCATTCCACAAGGGATTAAGTGACACTTGCAAGTAAGACGTCTATTTTGAGACAAAAATGACCAAGACATGAAAAGGGAATGGCTAGAAGTAGGTTAACTACTTCACGTCCCTTTGCTGCATGCTGTGACTCTATTTAAAAAGGAAAAATTCTTTTTCCCCGCACTCCCGCCCCCCACTTTCCACTATGGAGGGAGGTGCTTTCTCAGTGAAGTAAGTATGTCACAGACAAGTTGACTTCCTTTCATATGAAACATTAGACACCGCCTCTTTTTCAAGTCAAGCCTTCTCACAGTCATGGCTGTTTGCCAACTCCTCTCAATATCTTTGATTAACCTGCACCTATTAGGCAATTTTCTATAACTCCAGAAGTATTATGCATTTTATTTCTTATTTTTATTCTACTTTCTGTTGATAACTTGCCAGTTCTCAATTATTTTAAAATGCACCTCTTGGCTACTTTTGTGTTTTATGAAGTAGTTTTGTTTATAGGTCCTCAAATGATATAAATATTAAGTATTTAGAAACACTTCTCAGTAACTTTAAAATGTAGCTTTTCTTTTGTTGATAATTTTATTATAATTAATCATATATTTTTAATATATAAATTAAATATTTTCAGTGGCGTTGGGTCAAAAAACAACATTTAAACTAATAATACATTTTTTTTTTTGAAATTGGTGATCCTACTTTTTATTTTGCCGATTTCTATATAGTATATAGACAATTAAATTCAATTAAATATTATTTTTAAATATTTAAAATATAAAAAAATTGATTAGCAATAAGTTTTTAACAGCTACACTTTTTATAACTTAACTGTGCAATTAATGTGGCTTCTTACTTTACTGTTAAAATTGTAAAACATAATTAACTCTTAATGTACCAAAGAGCGGTAATCCGCGGTTTACCGTTTAGTACCAAAGAGCGGTAATGCGCGACTCGATAGAACTCTCTTTAGAAACAAAATTACAGAAAATAAAAACTATTCAGTGCGGGATGAACGATGTTTTCGACTTCCGGCAATGGCGACTGTTTACCTCGCTAGTGTTATCGCTCGATTCGCGATGTTTTTTGGAAGATTTTAAGTTTTTTTTTCGAAGATGCGATTTTGCTATACTTTATTACTAAAATAATAGTACTAAACTACAGGTAAAAATAGTTTTAAACTCAAAATCGTCTTTAAACTAATTAAGCAACTAGTATTAGCTCTAATATCCTAATAAATAATTTAATAAAATAATGATCATATATACTTAAATAAATATCTTCACACAAACACAACACAATAGGTAATTATCAAACACCTGTGCTTAAAATCAAAGTATGACCTATTATATAAATTCTAAAAACAATGGGCAAAATGGGGTCACCATTTTGAATGAAAATCAAGTACTTGACTATGTTGCCTAGCGTCTATGATCATGACATTTGGATATGGTATTTACATGACACAATTACACCCGGTGCAATTTTTTTTTTTTACAAAATGATTTTTTAAGCGATATGATTATTCAGAGATTTTTACGAATAACGCCAGGCGTTATTTTTTCTCTGAATAATGTCTGGCGTTATGAGGAGATTTTTCCCATGATTCATAGCGTCTGACGTCACTTCTTGCCAATTCAATATAAGATTCTTAAATATTCCATATAGACATGAGCTTCTGTGGTCTGATGGTTAGTGCGTTTCATCTTGTTTTGGTTTTAACAGTGGTCCGAGATTCAGGTTTCGATCACGAAACTTTATTTATTTATTTTTTAAATAACTTTCCCATTTCTTTTTCAAGTACTTTCACTTTCAGTGATCTTTAATTTGTAATTACGGGGTTGGTTTTTTTTTTATTAGTAATATGCTAAAGTAGTTTTTGTTATGCACTTTAGAGTTGGAAACCCCGCGATGCTTAAGCTTAGACTAAGTCTAAGTTACTAAGACTAAGTACTAGTACTAAGTACTACTAACTAGTGCTTTGAACTTTCCCCACTTATGATTGTGATGATGAAGATTGATAAAATTAATTTTAAAATCATTATTCTTGGAGTTTAAAAAATTAAAATTAAAAAAAAACTATATATAACTTATAATATAAGCATTACTAACACTAACTAACACTAACAGAGACTACTAATGGCGAACGGTAATGAAACTAAATTAATAATTTTAATATTAATTTATTCAATCTTCATTGTCGTCAATGTCAGTGAACGTACTTCAATGATCCATGCCCATAGCCATTTAAATCTAGTAGGGGTGCCAACAATTTTAACAAAATTTTTTTTTTTTTAATTCTCTTTTTTTTTGGTGGTTGAGGTTGGATTAAAAAATAAGTACCAAGTAGAATATTATTGTCAACCAGTCGCACATACTCCAGTTCCACACAGTTGATAATATAAGAATACAAAATTTTAGGATAATAGTAATAGTAATAGGCAGCGAGTTTCAAATTTATTCAAGTTTTTATTTTTTGTATTAAAGTTTAAAGGCTAAAATCTAAAATGCAGTAATTATCAGTAAAATACACCACTTAAAAGATGTATATACAGTCAATATACATACAATAATACACACATAAATATATCAACATTATAATTAATTGAGTAGTTATTATAATTATTGGCTATTGGGGCTAAAACTAATGAGTATAACGCCAGGCCCAGGCGTTATTTGGAGAAATCTCCGAATAACGTCTCCCTTTTTTAAGAGTTATTGAACACTAAATAGTACTAAATACTAAAGTTGACCTGTAAGTACTGTAAGTGTAAGCCTTAACTTATACTTACTATTTACCTTCAAATTTCAAAACTTAAATTTTAACGAATTCAATTTTTGGCTAATTATCGTTGTACGGATCCAAGATGGTGGCCGCGTCAAGGCAAGGACGGTAATATTGCTAGATCAGAAACTCTATACACCGCCCAATTTAAGAGAAATTAGTTAAGTTTTAACATTTTTATAAGTCAATATTTCCAAAATGGAAGGTTATAATTATTATAAACAATTTAGGGTTAGGGTTAGGTTTAGTTGCAGTGCTTCAGAAGTTTGCGTATAAACAAAGATGGCGGCAGGATCCGCTAGACGATAATTTACCCAATTTTTAATTGAACAATTAACATGTAGGCTAGGCGTAGGGATTAAGTGATTAAGTTTAAGTAGTGGGCAGTCGTTGAATTGATTTTGGCATCAATATTCGTATAATTTACTATAATAAAAGAAACAAAGATACCCTTCACCCTTGGTAAATTAAAAAAGTTGAGGTAGCCACTTTGCCAACGAAATTACGATATATTAAATTTTCGGAAATTTCCGGTCTATAACTATATGCAAAATGCAAGTGCCTACTACTACTACTTTGAGTTTATGATTATGACATGATTATTCCTAACATAAACTCAATTATGTATCCAAAAGATGCATTTTAAAATAAATGAGAACTGTCAACTTAATAATATCAACATAAACTATCAACAAGAAGTAGACTAACCATAAAATTAATACTAATTTACTTAAATTTACTAACTAATACTAGTATTCAATACTAATAATTAATAATAAAACTTCCGGCAAGTTCCGGACGTCGAAGTGACCGAAGTCGAACTGCGTACATTCTTGTTTGAACTTGATATTATAATTAATAATAGTAATTGAATGTGTCCGTCTCAGTTTTAGCATAAATTCCATATTTTTAAAAAAGTATAATATGATTTACCGCTGTATTTATTTGCTAAGTTAACACTGTGAGTACGGAAATATACTATAATATAGTGATTAGAGTTGAAGTTTTGTTTATTTATTCTTATTACTTCCGGAGTGAGAGTTCCGAGGTGGGAGTTTGACTGTTAGTACCAGCAGTGGCCTGTACTACAAGAAATACAACTGTAAATTGACTACCCTAAATCCTTTTTAAAAAAAAAAACATTCAGCTGAAAACTTTTATTTGTAACCGAGACAGAAATATTAGATTTAAGATATAAATTAACGTATTGTATAAAATAAACTTCAATTACAATGCATACTGTTTTATTTGCAAATAAATTATAACTTTTAAAAAAATATAACTTTTTGTGAAATACTAGATTATATGCTATATGTATATCCGACAATTCTCGGGTGTCATTCCGAAAAAAAAACACTTTAGCCTAACTTTTAAGTAACAAATAAATTGACTGTCTTTATAAAAAAATTTAAAAACTCACAACCCAAAATTTAAAAAACCCACATTTCTATATAAAATATAATAATTTATTTTCTCGATTGGATACATTCCCTCAACAATACTATTAAATATTCCTTTATCGGACGTTTCATACCTATACTACTACTTCTGTTACTATATCAATATCATAAATATCAATAACTCAATAGGATCCTGCTTTGTAGCGGAATCCCATTCCCTTGTGTGATACCTATCATTGTATTATTCAATTTAAGATTTGTAAAGCTTTCCTTAGATACTAAAGATCCCGGTCAAAAACAGTACGCGATGCAAGGTTAAAACCCCCAATTAGATTTCAATATTGATTACGATGGATATAGCCTATAATAAATGTGTAAAGTTAGGCCGAGATCCACCAATCCACAAAGAAGAAAAACGTATGAGATTCAGACATTTAGCTGTCTGGTACTGAGTTTTGCTTGTTGCATCTACTCATCGCTGGCAGGTACTTCAAAAACACCCGAAAGAGTTACCTGTTAATTTTTCTGACACCAGATGGTCGGCCCTACGTGATGCTGTAATTAAAGGTATCATACCCAAGTCTCACCTTGAGTTTGTTAAAAGATAGCGTTCTGAATACGATTCCTATCAAGCAAAAGGAAAGGACAGTCCCGAAGAGAAAGAGTAAAAAAGAGAAATTATTAGTTTGATAAAGGGCCATCAGCCGAAACGATATTTTACCCGAGGCAAAAAATTAAAATTTAGGAATTTCTTGTAATAATTGACAAACTCTCTTTATCCCTACAACATGGGTTAGACGCTTATAAAGACATCCATGAGAAATGTGGCTCTCTTTCTCTTACAAACCTTAATGATGTAGTGCCTAAGCATTGACTCCATCCGATGGGCAACAGCCAAGTTATTGGAAGAATATTTAATTGATTTAGAACACTGCTTTCCTTCAGAATTAGTCCAAATTTCACAACTCTTTAAAAAAGTTTTTGTCCAGCCCCAGGCTCAGGGTCAGGAACATGAAGTTGCTCAATGTGAAATTTAAAGCACATGCACATAGCAAAAATAATTTGCTGTTTCTGAATGACCAAAACGTTTGCACAGTCCTTTCTTAATGTACACATCGCATTTCGCATCTATCTCTCAATGATGACCTCAAACTCTAACAGAGCGCATTCATTTTTAAAGTTGAAAAGAATAAAAAACGAAGTAAGAAGTTGCATGGGACAACATAGACTGAATACTTTCTCTCCGATGAGCATTGAAAGGGAAATTGTAAGTTCACTTAGCTTTAATGACTTGATAGATAACTTAGCCATGAGAAAAGTTCGCAAATGAATGTTCTAGGTTGAAGTAGATAATAAATATTAGGGCTGGTAGCAATTAATTTAAATTTAATAGTTAATAGTTAACTTTTGAAAAAAGTAATGAAACATTTCATTAATTAATCGTTAATTTGGATTATAGCCCAAATTAAAATTTATGATGTCATTAAACTGAACATCTCAAGTGAAGTAACAAAAAGAAGTAATTGACATTTTTTGTTTTATTGATTTATTTCCTCTGTCTATTATGTTTGTGCTAAAGGTGATACTTCAGCGACGTATATGATCCCATAAAAGCGAATTGTGAACACAATAAACTTTTTCACCATCTTCTACTTTTCCATCAGTAGTTTGCTTAAAAACAAAATGTTTGCTCAACTTTTTGTTTATATTCTTAAATTTAAATTTAACTAGATTTGTTTACATCTGCACGTCTACATAAATTAATAAATTATAATGATTAATGATACGCGGGAGAAGTTTTTACCTTAAAAATATTTAAATTATTATTATTAATTATTATTTTTAAAAAATAAATTGAAAAAAAATCCTAAATTTTAATCGACTTTTCATTGATTAAAACTATTTAATCGATATTTCCAAATGCTCTTCAGTCAAAGCGTTTCGTTGTTTAGATTTTATATTATTCATGATGGAGATTCCAGCTTCAAAAACGTAGGTACTCCCAAACATGATTAATATTTTTCTACAACTTTTTGATAGTTGTGGAAATTCGTCTGAAGAAACATAAGTCATCCAGAATTCAGTTGGTGACGAATTCTTATGTTTATCACGAAGTGGCATGTTATGCTGCATTTCAATCTGCACTGCACCTTCATCTGCTCCTAATAATGTCATTAGGTTTTTGTTTCTTTGCTAATAACCAGCTAATTTTAAAAGACGCTTCAGTTGCACCATCACTTGAACTCAAAATCCATCGGAAAGCATTTTGCTGGCCATTTAAATTCTTCTTTAAAGAACTAACTTTGTCTTCTCTCAGCTTTGTTCCTTTCGGATATTCGTTATTAAAATCAGCATGCACTGACTTGTGGTGTCTCTAGGGCTGTCAATTGTGTTGAATAATGCTGCCCGGGTACCCGTCCAAATTTCGAACGGGTACCCGGGTTATCCGTTCAAAACATCGCATAATTTTCCCCGTCATACAGCTATACTATGCAACCTAGCCACCTTCCATGCCCCTTATTTCTCAGTAACCACACGGCCGACGTCTAAAAGTGACGTCATGTGATTTTGCCGATTTATAAATTGTCACAAAAACTTGGAACACCCTTAGAACAAAGATTTGCAGCCGCCCCCCCCCCCCATAAAAGCCGTACCTCTTTTTTGAAATTGAGCATTTGTGAAATAACTTTATTGTCACTTAAGTTTGTATTTAATGTGAAGTTGAACTCTATTAAATCGATACACGTGTAAATCCATGCAAATCGTCATTAAATAAATTGTAAGCATTCAAGTTTTTAAGTGGAACTTTCATTTTAAGTTGCACGTTTTGATGTGACGTCACATTTCTAAAACACACACACACCCTTCGTCACAAATGTATGATCGCCTCCTCCGTAGGTGCAAAACGTCATTTATTTTATTAGACTGCTAGTAACTAATTTATTGACTTTAGAAAAAATACAAATTTTGGTGTATTATTTTTTTTTAAAAATGGAGGCACTCGTGGTAACGAACACGCAAAACACAATCGAATGGGGGGGGGGAGGAGAGGGAGTAGATAAACAACGTCTACAATCGGAAATCCTATGTCGGCGTATTTCAAAGTAACTTTAATGTTAGAGCAGACATGTTTTTATTAACAAAACCAAACTTGGCCTCATTCATCTCTATGCAGTCCCGCCCCACGGCCGACAACTTACCAATTTGAAATTGTTAGTAACTGATTAATTCATTAACTTTAAATACTGACAACCTTGTACATCCGTTTTTCTAGGTCAACACGTTCACACAAGAAGCACAAGCGAATGCAAGGGGTGTGGGTTATATGAATGAAGGGAGGATAGGCGGGTAGATAAACAACATTAGCTAGTATCAATCGGCGTATTTCAAAGTGAAGTTACTGTCACAAAAGGGATTTTTTTTTACTAACAAACGCCACTTTATCTCTAAGATTATTATTTTTGGGAGAGGACTTTTATTTTCCTTATCTAGATCTATATGATTCTTTTAAAGCGCCAAAACCTTTTCGTGTTCGCGATTTCTGTTTCACGTTGAGAGAAAAAGATGTATCAAAATACATTTCCCGTTGACAGATATTACTCCTTAAATGTAATTTACTAGTACCCGTTGACAGGCCTAGGTGTCTCTGTAGATTTGCCTTTTTGATAACAGAAATAGTAGCCTGACAAATCAAACACACTGGCTTTTCATTAAACAGAAAAAAAATAAAAAAAATTCGAGTTCCCACGAAGAGTTAAAAGTACGATTCTCTTCTGTAACTTTTCGTTTCCTACTCGCCATTTGGGCCTTTTCATTTTAGAAACAAATGTCCTTTAAAAAATTGTACCTGTTATCTCTCAGAACTTTTTCATAAGTGAATTGAACAGACACCACAAACACAACTTTTATTCTGCGTTCTACTCCCAGAATGGGTCAAACTCTCGAAATAAATACCAGCCAATAGTCTTTTTCCTTTTGAAAATAAAGGATGGGGATTTATTACCCCCACCACTCCACACCCCTCCCCTGAAACCAGTTAGGTTTATTTCAACTTGCTCACGTTCCTCTGCAGTGACCTGGGAGTATCCATTAACCCTAGGAAACCCTAGGTGTCATTTTTATTATCCTTGTTCTATTACTTGTTCCAGAACTTGCCGTTGTAGCGATCATTGTAATCAAAACCAATCCTGGGAGTCACTGGCATTCTTATGATGACCAGGTAGCTACAAATCAAATCCGTTGAGCGACCCTTGGCCCCGCCCTCACCCCACCTTCACCAAACCAACATAAAGAATTTCAGGATTGCCCTATCCGGCTGTATCGGATTTCAGTCTACCCCAAGTTTCCCAATTGTTTACTTGACACGCCCTGATCATAAATCTATCAAACCACCAACCTCTTTTGCCGCACCCCATCTGAATAAAAGTGCCACAATTCTCACGTTGTCCCTAAAAAAATCATCAAAAATACTGAATCACACAAGTTAGTATTTTTTTAACATCTTTTTTTTCTTTTAAAGAAAAAAAAAATATACCAAAATTTGGCGGGCCATTTTAGACAGGTCCGCGTGCCGCGGGTTAGACAGCATTGCTATAGGCTGTAGCTTGTTTAGCAAAATGGGTAAACCCAGCATTGCTTGTGTAGTCCAATAATAGCATGGGGTTTTCCCAATTTTGCAAACGTTTACTTAACCAAATATTGTAAGAAGCAAGCAAGCCATCACCATCTTGTGTGGTTGCGGACCTGCTGTGGAAAATTGTTTTGCCAATGTCGGTGTTTGATACATTTTTATTTTAGTGTTCGCAAATTAGATAAATATTTATCTTTTACTTTTACGTTTTAAAAATCCTTGATATTAACTCGTGGCGTCTGCTTGATTGATGCCTTGATTGAATTGTTTGCCGAAAAAAACGTTGGATCGATTTTTAACCCCCTTTCCCGTGTGGTAGCGTGCTCAAATTTTTCAGGCGGACTCAAGCCGCCGATAAAAATGATTTGTCAAAATTTCAGATCCATCGACTGTACTGTAATTAAATGAATGAATATATAATATTATGATTGTCTCTATTCTATGTAACATGTTAATTTTTGTGCTAGAATGTTGCGGTGGTTATAACATAGACGATACTTTTTAAAAATATATTCCCGATCTGTAAATGTAAATGCCAGAATTAGTCTGTCTATCGGTGCGCACTATAATTTAACATGTTCTTAGCCTATAATTCTTTTTCCCGTGATCAAATAGCAGCAGGCAGACTGTAGAAGGTATTTATTTTTAAAAAATATTTATTTATTTTCTTTTTTTATGCTATACATCCTTTATATATGAGACATAACTACAATTTTGTATGTTATGATTGCCATGCGATGCGTATTATAATGAACATACTTTTAATTATGTCTCGTAGTTGATTTTTTTTTCTTTTTTTTATTATCACTATTAATCTTAGTCATATACTCTTGGCTGGAAATGCGCAAATACACATATCTAAACGCAAGTGAGGGAGTATACCGGAACTGTGGAATTAAAGAAAAAGCGGAATTCATAAATCAATTTTTCGAAATCTTCTCTTCTATTTTTAATGGCTTTCACCGCCCCTAACAGTTTTTCACAGGCCTAAATGCACACGTGGCTACCACCGCCCCACCCCTGGATCGTCCACCAGGGGGCGGTAGCGCTCTCATTGGGAATAAATGGTTTAAATCAGTTGCATGCCATTTCCATACACGCTCCTTTCAAAGTCTAAATTTTATAGTATTTCCTAAGGTTTTTATACATGTGTGGGTGGGTGGCACTGATACTTTGGAAAAACCTATTTTTATATTTCCATCGTGTTAAAGCAGTGATGCTATTTTTTTTTTGTTGGAAAAACCTCACTCTCAGAAAGAAAAGAGCAGAATGAATGATTGTGTTTTATTTCGACCTTCATTTCGTTTTTGAAAATCAATTATAAGGCGATGCCAAGAATAGAGAGGGAGAAATTATTCAGAGTATTCAAGATATTTGTTGTTGTTGTTTCAAGTTTAATACATTTTTTATAATCTCTAGCCTCACTCTAAAGAAAAACAAACAACAACAACATTAAACTAACTCTGTCTTAAAAATGTGAAATTATCCCACATAGGTTATTATAATTTATTAGGGTAATATATAATAATAATAAAATGATAATTTATATAGCGCAATATCCCAGCCAGGAGCCGGCTCACAGCGCTTCACATGGAGACAACACTACATATACTAACCAAATAGACACCCATATCACACCAACGAAATGAATGGGCACAAACATTTAAAAAATATGTAGTTCATACCTCAAGGCACTGAGGACTCACCCTTGAGAAACGACACCCAAAGATAAAGCAAAACAAGCACTAGAATAGAACATACAGGACAAACAGGGACCAGGAAGAAGCTGGAACTAGAAGATATGGAGACTTGGTGTGTTGGACAGGGCAGAGAAAGTAGGATGTGAAAACACTGGCAAGAGACCGTGCAAAGTGGAGGGCTTTGTTGAC
Source organism: Radix auricularia (assembly GCA_002072015.1). Classification (NCBI taxonomy): domain Eukaryota; kingdom Metazoa; phylum Mollusca; class Gastropoda; family Lymnaeidae; genus Radix; species Radix auricularia. The sequence goes on along the minus strand of MUZC01000029.1, from coordinate 429,337 downwards.
AGAGGCCCATTAACGGAGCATTAAGTCGGGAAACATTTATTTACACTGCTATGGATCTAACGTAAAGCTATTTCATGTGAGCTCTACACATTTGAAAACCATCCCCATAGACCCATCTCTTCAAACTGCTCTGTCACCACTTACAGTCTCATCAGTCTTTCACCGATATATTTTTCTGCCACTTAGCTGAGATGTTTGTGATTGTGTATACCTGTCCATGGCTTGAAAAGTATAAAATTTAATTTACAAGTATATTTATTTAATGTTTATTTTTATTACTAGTACCATTTTATTTAAATTATATAATAATTTTTAAATCTAATTAATTTGTGGTTACCAAGATTTTTAAATGTGAAACATTGAAGTGCGCTTAAAGCCACCTTAGCGCAGCGATGGTTCACCGACAAAACGGCCCCGATCAAAACGGCGCCTGTCAAAGCGGCACCGGTCAAAACGGCCCCGGTCAAGACGGCGCCGGACGAAACGGCCCTTGATTAAACGGCCTCGGACAAATTGGTCATGGACTAATATATGGAATAAGATTTTATATTATTACTAGATGCCCGCGGTGTAGCATGCGCCGCATATTTGCTCATAGATAGTGCAAAGAAAGTGGGGGGGGGGGGGGGTGAACAGACACAAGTTACATCACGATGAAATCAGAACAACGCGAATGAAACTCGGATGCGGGCATGACTGCGACGCATGGTTGATCTGGATACATGTGCACTGTGGTTAACCACTTGCCAGCCCGCACTACCCTAGCTTGCCAAACATAAACTTTTGGCATAACCTGACAAAGGTCATTCGTCAAGCTTATTTTCACTCGTCTTGCGCGGTGATCTAAGTTATAGCGAGCTGGACTACCGAACCGCTGCAAGAATCCGTGTTCGAACCGCGGATCTGGCAAGCCCCCCCCCCCGGGACATTGGGCTAACCACACAATCCCATGCTCGTTACTGGTCAATGAAACTTGTGAACGCTACTTCACTTGCTCCCATGGACCTTCATGGTCTGTAAGGGATATTTATAACCTGACAAAGGTCATTCGTGAAGCTCATTTCCATTTGTGCTTGTTATGGTGAGCGAAATAATAAATTGGGAAATGAATGGGCACAAACACAAACATTAATTTTTTTTTAAAGTTAAGTCTTAGATGGGGATTGAACCTGCGACCTCCGTATGTTAAAACAATTTCACTACGAAATACATGTTGCTTGTTTTTGTTCAATTCAACGAATTCAATTTTGAATGTTTACTACCCTTTCTTTGGAATCTGATTGGTCGGTGGGGTCAGAGGTCAGACAGCTTGCTTGCCCGGCATGGTTGGACCACGTAGAGAATTATACATAGGGCCTAAAGATTTTTACTCACCGATTCAGTGTCAGTTTTAGTTCACAAAAACAATAATAATAATATCACAATAAAAAATTTAATAATATTTAAACTATATGGTAGCAAGTCACAATTGTTTGTTGAGAAGAAATAATATCACATTACAATTTACACGAAATAATTTTACAATTTGACAACTTTCTTAAAAGGTGAATAAGTTGAACAAAGTTTAAATTGACTTAAAATGCAAAAATAGATCTTTAAAAAAAAATTGTGATCAATTTGTCTGGGACCGTTTTGGTCGGGACCGTTTTGACTGGGGCCGTTTTGTCCGGGGCCTATTTGACCAGGGCCGTTTTGCCAGGGGTCGTTTTATCCGGGGCTGTTTTGATGGGTCACCCCCAGCGATTAATCCTTTGGGCATTACTATTACTAAACTTTAGTCTTTGCCTTTAGTATTTAGCTTTAGTATTAATTCTATACATCTCCATTTTATTTATAATGTAATTATATACACACCCATAATTAGGGGAAGCTATCAATATCATTAATTTTAAACACGAGGAGTGAAACGATTTTTTAAAATTTTGAATAATGATAAGGAAATAAATTGTTTCGACTTACGCAGACGCCATTGCCATTGCTGGATGATTCAAATGATTGCGTAGGCAATTACATCATCTCCATCATGTCTCCAATGTATGAGTTTAGGCCAGTCCGTTGTCAGAAAATAAAACACGGCTCTAACTACATGTGCATTTATGGTCCTGTCGCCATTTATTTATGAACAGAAACTTAAGTTTTGTTAATATTATTAACAAAAATGTTTCTCCACTGTCTATGTCTAATAGTAATTGGAAATTCCGTTCTCTCTTGCCCTTGCTGTTTCTCTTCCAATTCTTAAAAATAATTTCTTAGGAAATATCGGGAAAATCCATTGTTATATTGTAATTCGTGTTTTCCCCTGAATTATTCTAATTGAATTTTTCGCGATTTCCGTCAATGATTTGGCATAGCATTTTTCAATGCTCGGTTCATACCTCCTTTTACCTTTATTTTTAAAAATGTTTTATCACTTTTATCCATGCAGACGCTCCTTCTACACATAAGATTATTGCGTACACCGGACATTACATACATTCTGTTGGCAAGTGATGCAGCGTTCACAGGCCACGCCCACGGCTACGAGGGTTCCACGCATTGCCCAGCCGCCGTTATTTACCCAAATTAACTAGTACTAGTGTTAGTGTTATGTAATAATTTGAAGCAGCTGGGTGCAGTGGCGTAGCTAGGGGGGGGGCGGTAGGGGCGGTCCGCCCCGGGCGGCACTCATCTAAAGGGCGGCACTTGTAGGCATTTAAAAAACAAAGCCTTCCGATAACCGACAATTTTCTCTTGAAGGGGGGAAATTTAAGTGAAACAAAAATATTCTTAATTTCGATACTTATTTAACGGATTCACGCAACATTTGTTTGATTACATAGTGGTTGTTATAACTAAGGGGCCGTCCATAAATGACGTCACGCGATTTTTGCCGATTTTTGACCCCCTCCCCCCCCCTACGTCACGCGTCGTCACAAAATCGTAGACCCCCCCTCCAAAAGTACGTCACAAAACTTTGACCCCCCCCCCCTTTAAAAAAAACAACTTTATTTTCAAAATAAGTGTTTCAAATCACTTTTTTTGTCATTTAAGTATTCATTTAATGTATTTCTACAATGTAATATTGTAACACGCGTGAAGCTAAGTAAAAGACATTAAATAAATTGTAAGCCAGTGATTCTCAAACTTTTACATATCAGACGACCGCAAAGAATTTTTCCATTTCACCAGGTACCGATGCATTCTTTTGCCCGTTTGACATGATTTTCTCTGTACTGATTTGATAGCAAAATGAGGCCCTACAAAACTTAAAGCCCTATAAGATTAAGTATGAATTCAGATTGTCTTATTTATTATATTTTTAAAATAAATGTTAAGTTTCCAAGGCATTGCAAGACAGCTAATGAACAATGCAGCGGTAATGTCAAAAACCATTCGATGTGATTAACCTTCATGATTAAGCTCGTGAATATAACTGTTGATGTTACAAGAATCATTGCATTGTTGACAGACCTAGAATATATAGATACAAGCAGAGGCGTCACTAGGGTTGGTGTCACCCGGGGCGGTAGATAATGGTGTCACCCCCTCATGATTTAACCCATGGAACTCTTCCGAGTTTTCCAGTGCCACATAACGGGAATATATAGAATTTTACTGTCTGGTGTCACCCCCCTGATGGTGTCACCCGAGGCGACCCGCCCCCTCCGCACCCCCCTAGCGACGCCACTGGATACAAGTAAGACAATTCCTCCAATTGATTTCAACCTTTTAATGACAGTTTTCCTACTAAGTATATGCACATCAAAGGCATTTGACCTAAAATTATTACATTGGTATCACCTCTCATGTTTTCTAAAAAAATTATTATGTATGCGCTGGAAGAGGAAATCGGAAAATAGCCAATTCTGTACGAAACCCACATTTGTGCAGGAAATTAGAGTGCCATCGTGTAAATACAGTAATTCCTGCAAGTTGAGGACTGAAAAATGACTATAACATTATTAAAATATCCAATCTTATCATAACTTTTGACTCCGAAGCTCACAAGTTTGTTTGTTTTGTTGTTTTTTTCAATTCTTTTCTCTTCGGGATTTCACGTACGTCACACAAGAGTTGTAAATATAATGTCACCAATGGACGAGCGGTGTTTAAATTGTTGCATCCTCTTGTGGAATTTATAAACTAATGAAAAATACAGGGCTACCGCTATCGGCCTGTTAAACCAAGGGGTCGGTTAACAGCGATAAATTATCTCATTTGGGGTAAAAAGGGAACTCTTGGGTGTAATGCTGAATCATAATCATTGTGGGATAAACGGCCGTGAAAAAAACGAAATGTGTTAACATCATTAGATTATATTTTATTTTAATTCATACAAATTAAACATTGACTATAAATCATTACTGTTAACTTCTTTGTTTAAAAAAATATTTTAAAATAATATTTTTAAAATGTATTTTTATAAAAAAAATCGCTCAATTGACTGACGGGCATCCCTTAAGAAAGAGGTCGGCTAACAGGGGTAAATTACCTCATCTTGGGCTTGGGTCAAAAGGGAATTTTTGGGAGTAATGCAGACTCATTTGGGACATATAACATCCACTCCACTCCACTAGATATTTTCAAATACGTCATGTGTACGTTTACGCTTGTAACATATGCCCACTATTGAACCGGTTCTTTCCAGAAAATGCATTTGTTAAATTTGTTATCTATGTAGATTTCTTATTTACGTNACAGATCATCTCTCATGGTCTGTGGACGCAATTATCTTCTGCATAGAAGGAGCATCTGTATATCTAAGATAAGATAAGATAGTATATAGTATAGTCTTTAAATAATAGTATAATAATAACTTAATTATTATTATTAATATTATTAATAATTGTTAAAGTTAAACTTAAACTATTCACTACAAAATAGTGAGTAAGTTACTGAGTAACAGTAATGAGTAAATTGTAAAAGTAAAACATCTTACTTTTTTTTAACTGCTCTTGACAAAAAGAACACCATTCAATTCTTCGTACTCTTTTAGTGCGCTGGTAAACTCGTTGAATGAACAAAATATAGCTCCTTTTTCGATTGCCATTTTCTTAAAATTTCCTAAATCGTTCGTTTACCGCGAGATTTCTTTAATTTCTATCTCACGACTCAGGAGATTCATTTAGAATTCTGCGATGTCATGTGACCGAGATTTCTATCTCACGACTCAGAAGATTCATTTAGAATTCTGCGAATAACGTTTAGCGTTATCCCCAGAATTCTGCGGATAACCACTTCGAAAAAATATTTCGAATCGAGAGGTAACACTAGCGCAGTGAACGGCCGCCATTGCCGGAAGTCGAATACACAATCTTTCAAGCATTGAAGAGTGGTGCGAAAGGGTGCAAAAGAATTAGTTTTTTTTTTTTTAGTTGACGTCATTAGAATATGTGTAAAAGTTTAGAGAGTTTTACGTCATCATTTGTGGTGACTTGTAGTTAGATTAAAGAGAAAATATTTTTTTTTTTTAATGTAAAGAAATGACTTTTAAATAAAAAAAATGTCAGGTATATTCATTACACAAGAAAATTCATAAAAATATGTCTAAAATCTAAACACAATTACTGATAACTACATAATGCTGATATCTAACATAAGTACTGATACATAATACGAAAATGCGCTAACACGTCCTGAATTCCAATAGGGACCAGGCTTAACATGATTTTTTTTTTACCAAATGCATCGTTCCAAAACATGCAAATATACAACAGGTATTTCATGCTCTGTGTGAAGTGAGATTTGTTTTCTTATCTTCATAAGATTCTCTTTTCTCATATTAATAAATAAAATTTGTACAATGTGCTTCATGGTCAATTGTTGTTCATGAAGGTGCACTATGAATTTCTATTGGATTTCCTATTGTTACACAAATAAAGAGACGAAATAAGTTGGTTTTTTTTTTAAATTCGATGATATGTGATAAATGTAAATCTTTTAATAAAAATTCACTTTTACAAATCTTAAATTGAATGAATTTTTTTAAAGTTAAATCTACATTGGCACAACGAGATACGAAATTAATCAGTTTTGTGATGGCTTTCGTATCTTGGATTTTAGTATCTCAAACTAAGTCTTACATGTAAAATACTTAACCCGCACCAAGCCAAATAGAAACCGCACAAAAATGTGAAAATATAATGGAAAACTATAGATAAACACAGTAGGATTATGCAGTACTTAAAAGTACACATAATAATTCTAATAAATAAAAAGAAAACAGGAAAACTAGAATAAATAAATGAATAATTATATGTCTACAAATATAACTTTCGAGTGAGTAGATGTGGCGAAGTGTCGGAGAAGATAGTAGAGGAGGAGAACAGATGACAGAAAAAATTATGGCACCACGTACGAAACACTTAACTTTAAGAAAATATTACGCTAAGTACAAACTTTGCATGAATTAAAGATAATGCTAAAGATAGACTTAAACAATGCAGATAACAGTAACAATACATCCACATCAATTGACTCCAAAATGAAAATGAAACATAACCAGTCTTAGCACAGGTCTGTCGGTGTACTTGATTACGATAAATGTCAGAGGTGACTGTGTAGGTGTTGCTTACGAATTGGACGCTCTATTTTGGTAGTCGTTATGCAGAAGCGTATGCAGGACATTTGCGTCGCACGGAAAGGGATGCGGACTCTCGCTTTGCTTGTTGGCCCACGTTGCCTTTGGTTGCCCCTGGTGTGCACGGCAGTATATATATAATTCCCTGTTAAATATCAAGAATTTCCTTGAAGACGACATTTTCATTAAGCATGCATCCCTACTATTGACCAAGTTGCCTCGCTCCCTCCCGCTTAGAGGTTTTACAGCAACGTGAGATGAAATACGGACGCGTGAAAAGGCAACGTACAATTGTCCATGAGTGAAGACTAGTTCTGAAAAATATATGCCGACTTTATATAGAGTTTGTCTCTGAGACTTGTTGATGGTCATGGCGAAAGCCAGTTTGAATGGGAACTGTCGTCTCCGTAAAATGAAAGGTGGATCTGTGTTTGCGGGGTTTAAGTTAATTCTTGGAATAAAAATGGTTGATGATGCTGCACGGCCAGTGAGTATTTTGGCAATGATAATGTGTTTTTTTACGATTGTACCACTTATCGGGTCCCATTACGAAGTCCTCGCTTTGTTTTCGAATTGCATAGTAGAATGATAATTGCTCATATTTTTATATTTAAGATATTTAGAGGCATTCTTGATGGTGAAAGTCCACTTGGTGAAAGACAGGATAGTGGTTAGCATCTTCAGAAATGGCCAGTGCATGCTGGTAGTTTTGAGCCATATTTCTGGGGCTTCCTTGAAAGGATGAAGGAAGAATAATTTGTTTTCCCAGACGAATACCTTCATCGGCTGCTGTAATATGAATAAAAACTATTAAACCGGTATATTTTCCACCCTAAAATTTGTTTGGTTTTGTCGAATGTATTTAGGCTATTTAAGCTTGTTGCCTTCATCTTTGACGTATGCATCAACGAAGTATTGCTGAGTCAGTTTTCCGGCACTAAAGAACGGGTTAAAATCGATCTCTGATAGTGAATCTCTGACTGTAGTATTGCATTTGTGTTATTCTTGTCCTATGGTTTACGAGTCGGGTCCTTCGTGGAATGTTTGTAATGTTGCAGGGTGGTTGTTCATTAACTTTAAATCTGGAGTCCAACTTTGTTTGCCGAAAAGAAATAGTAAGGGATATACATTTGGTTCAAGGTTGGGATCAAGAACGCTAATCATTTCAGTCCTTATGTCATTCTTCAGAGAAGTGTAATGTATTGAAAGGTTGCGCACCCATGGAAGCGAAAACCAAATCACTGCTAATGGAATGGATGTTTTTAATTGAGGTTTTGTATTGCTGATTGTGAACGACTGTCGTGAGACTCTCAATTAAAGGAGATGCACGGATTATTTGTAAGTGGACTTTGTTTTTCGAGCAGCAATCACTAAATTTGTTGTGTCGAGACCTTTCGACAAAGAAGTGTTTAGCCTTGCAATATTCGCAGTGTATATTGAGATCGCCACAACTGTGTGGTACGTGTAATTTTTCGTCAAACCTGTTCATGTCCGCGACGACGGTGTTGCCGCGAGAGGCTTTTGCGCGTCGAAGTGCAAGACGATCATTTTCCCTTATTTGCTTCTTTATCTGTTAGTGCAGCACGGGTCATGCGTTGACACTGTGCGGGCATTTCCCGTTGACGAACGGTGTAGTCATGTGACCTGTTGCGACGCAGTTCTCTACGCCTTGCATCAATATGCCTCGTAGCTTCTTCAGTATCGACGACGGAAGGCTGTCGTTTCGGTGACATGGGGAAAAGGTGTACCAGTAGTGATTTGATGGACTGACACACTTAAAGATCGCAACACAGAACTGAAAGGTAACAAAAAACTGCACCAAATAGAACTGGTTTTGAACGCCCGCGTAAAGTTATTAATTTAAACACTCCCAGAAGAGAACATAGTACTAGTACTGAATGACAACAACAACAAAACTGTACAAAATTAAATCGTTTTGAACTTCCGCCTTAAAATATTCAATTTGTCAATGAGATTAATTTTTTCTCATTGGCTGTGGGAGTCTTTAGGAGTTTGACGGAACAATCGCTTTTGATGACCGCACACAAATTAGCCTTTTATTATAAAAGATATGTATATATCTATTTATATAATGCGCTAAGGCGCATTGCCGTCCGTCAGTCAGTGTGTGTGAATCCCCTATGCCCCGAAACTCTAGATTACTTTTTTTAAAATTGAAAATATAGACGTAAAATCATAATGATTTTGTTTTTGAGATTAACAGAGCGTGTGGTGTTGCGCACCAAAAAAAAAATGAATTGGCGTCATGAAGCTTTTATTATATTAATTTATTGGGCTGAAACGGAGGGTTCCGACCGCAGCGTCGCGTCTCTTCCGGGTCTCTTCCGGTTGCTATGCAGAAGAGTTGCTTCCCTTGAATTTTGTTGTTTTCTTACTTATTTATTACCTCCCCTTGCGGTAAAATGTAAATAATATGTCTATTGTCATAATTGCATTTGTATTCTTGCGCGCAGCGTATAAATGAGTATAATCTAAGAACTATTTCTTGTGCTCATTTAGAAAGAAAGGAGTGCTGCTATTTAACTGGCGGGATTTTTGTAAGTAGCCATTTTTTAGCCATTTTTTGTTAGAATTTTCGGAATATTGAGGTCCCAGCCATCATTCAGAACCTCATCTCGAGGGTCCCAGCAATCATTCAGAACCTCATCTCGACGGTCCCAGCAATCATTCAGAACCTCATCTCGACGGTCCAAGACAGTTCTTAGGTTAGGTTTAGTTATCAATTTCAGAAAATTGAAGATTTCAATTTTAGGGTTTGGGTTAGGTATAGCTATACAATTTTAATAGTGGCAGCAGTGATCTAATGCGTGAATTTCTAAAAGGATTTAAAAAGTGTGTTGTGATTCCCATGCCTGATCAGTGAGTACCCATTATTTTGCTTTTATGTAAAACGCTAAAAATTAGTCCTTAAAATATTAGAATGTCCCCCCAATCCTTCGGCCATCTTGTTGCTATGGCACGGCACCGCCGGAAAAGTAATGCGAGCCCCGTGAATTTTTTTTTTTTAATTTGCCGGTAGCTAAAAATACTGCGTAATTTTAGAATCCCTGATTCCCCTACCCCTCTGATTTCACGGGGCTCGCACTACTTTTCCAAAGGTCACGGCGGTCACGTGCCTTAGCAACAAGATGGCCGCCGATAAAGGCGGTGCGGTCGGCACTATCCTTTTTTACCATTTATTGATGTTACTTTTTATGTTGATAATCCGAGTGTGTGAATAAGCATGTGTGCGAGTGTGTTCATATGTGTGTGTGTGTGTGCGGCTGTGTGTGCGTGTGACTGAGTGTTTGTATTAGTTGTGAAATAACGATTTATTTCATAGATTGCTAAAAGTGAAATTAAATATTGAAAAGACGTTACCAGGTAATGGTTTATGTATAGTTAAAATTTTGCACGGATTATGAAAAATTCCGTTCAATTTATGGACACAAGTATCTGCCGATGCGTTGTTCGTAGGTGCTTGATTAAAAGATAACGGGAAGTCATTGAATGTGGCTTAAAAACTGTTAATGAGATTTTCAGAGATGGTTTTACTTTATGTTTCATTTTAGAAGAAATGAGCCCTTGCGCATTAGTTGGACGATTACTCGCATGAATTGCCACAATGGAAAATAAGCAGTGAGAAGAACTTATAGTCACTATTGAAATTGCATTATTTATAGTTATAATATGTAATTGGGTAAGATTCAGGATGATTGGCGCATATTTATTTTTAAAGGAAATGGAACCTTTCTAAAATTTTAAATTGTATTTTACAATAATAAAATCACACGAAGATGGGTCGAACTAATTTCTCTTAGTCACTGTTAAATAAGTATAGAAATAAATGTGAAGAAATTATTTAATTGCAGACGTATTATCAATTTTACATTTTAATATAAGCTTTTATTATACATCTACGTATATAAGCGGATGAAGTCAAATTTTATACGAGCTTATAACAAGTCAAAATTACAGAAAATGAAATTTCTTAATAGAAAAATTAACACGGAACTGCATTTGAAGCATTTAAAAAGTGATTTATCATAAAAACAATTACAAATATTTGTTAGGAGGAAGATGTATTTCTCTTAGGTGCTCACTTAATACAAGTAGATCTAAGTGTTTTTGGTCTATTTTATTATAAACTGACGAGAAGGAAATTCGTTTTGAAATTAAACGCTCAGGGATTTTGAATTATAAAATGGTAAGTGTATAACCGTTTATACACTGTTGTTAGAGTGGGGTTAAAAAGCGGAATTGTATTTTTATAAGGAGGGGCAACTCTGTGAACTATTTGAAGGGTGCTTTTCATTTCTTGGGTCATGAGTTTATAATACTGCCAAGCCCTGAGTGGCACTATTTCTTAGCCACTGATAATATCCTTTTAGCAAAGATTAAGAAAACCAGCAGTGTAAAATTTTAAGCATAAACCTTGCGATTCAACATGTGTTTTTTAAAACAAATAGATAATATTCGACCCCGGACGATTCGACCCCGGGCTATTCAACTCCGGACAATTCGACCACATGACGTTTCGACCCTAGGGTGTTTCGACCCCGGACGTTTCGAGCCCTTTCTCTCTACACCGCAGAAATTTATTATTATTTTTTGTATATATACTTTTTAAAATTTAGTTTTTGGTGTAAAAATAATTCAGCATAATATTATTATGCATTAAAAATTAAATTCAGTTTAAAATAGTTATTTAAAACGTTTGATTTACGATGATTTGAAAAAGTACGTACACGTATAACCAGTCAACATTCATCGTACATTCATGATTGTAATAATTGCGCAATTAAAAAACTATCTAAATCCACCACAAACCCAATCCGATGTAATTGGGCAATAAAAAGCAATGTGATCATATCGTCCTTTCTAAAGGTGCTTCATGCTCACTGCACCCCCACCTCACTTTATTTACCTTTCCAATAACCTTCGCCAGCACACGGCATGATTTGGTGGTCACTGAGTCAGCCTTTGTAAAATGTTTTAAAATACTAACAACTTTGTACGTCTTATTAAAATCAGTATTTCTGCGTTTGAGGTCTCCACGTGTTAAGGAACACAAAGAGTAAATTGAAGGGCGCTCGTTGGTAATGATTCCAACGCCTGCGAGGTGCATTGTTCAGCTTATCGAGATTTTTTTTTTTTAAATCATTTATTTTTGTTATCACAGTGAAAATCTTTGAGCCATTTAAATATATACATCTTTAAAACCCAATTTAACTTAGGTCCTTTTTAAGTGTGTTTTGGATAGGAGTTGAAATTCTGTTTTTAATTTCAAATTCATAATATACCAAAAATTAATTAAAAATAATAATAGTAATAAAATAACACATGATAAATGAAAAAATCTCAGTTTAGAAACGAAAGGGTCGAAATGTCCGGGGTCGAAACACCCTAGGGGCGAAAAGTCCCGTGGTGGAACTGTCTGGGATCGATTCGCCCGGGATCGAATCGATCGGGGTCAAACCGTCCGTGGTCGAACGACCGGAGTCGAAACGATCTGGGGACGAAACATCGTGTGGTCGAACTGTCAGGGTCGTAACATCCGGGGTCGAATCGTCTAGGGTTGAAGTGTCCAACCACCAAATTGAAAATACTTTTTGCACAACTTAAGTAAACCACCAGGGAACATTTTCAGCTCAAACCTTGTGATTTAATGTGTTTTTTTAAAACGAATTAACTAATAAATACCTTAATTTAGCATCATTATTCACATAATTAATATCTGGCGCATAAAAACCCTATTCATTTGACTAAGGCCATGCTTAGCCTAGAAATAGAAATAATGTTTTGGAGAGCTTTTCCCATGAAAAAAGTAACCTTAAAACATGTATTTTACTCTAAGACATAACGAATGATGCAACATCCATTTAAAAAAAAAAAAATTTGGGTACATTTCTCGAAAAATTCAGTTTGCATGACATACGCTTAGGGTAAAAACTGTTCTTTAAGACGTAAATATATCAAGTTTAAAGAAATATCACGGGTATTACGACTTGTAAATAGGATCTAGCATAAGAAAGTGCGTGTTATGTCGAAAAAACACACTGATTATAAAACAACTCATTATGTGCCAAGCTGTTTTGAGTTTATTAGATGAATAGTATTCAACGGGAAAAAAGATTGATATAAATTGAATTGTTAGTATTATGATTGACATAAAATTTATACGGAGATCAATTTTTCACCACTTTCTTTAAAAAGCAGCATTGTTCTTATGTTTTTATTCATGTTAAAGGAACACGTGCCTTTAAAACAAATATACCATATTTTCCACTCTCCCCAAGCCACAATATTCAAAAATATTATCTTGCTAAAAATATCCTATTCGTCTAGAACTAATTTCATGCTTAGACTATAAATGAAATGGGTTTTTAGCGAGCTATTTCTAAGAACCAAAGGAATCATATGGAAAGATATTGTTTTCATGTTTTTATTCACGTGAAAAGAAAGTGGGTCTTGCCCATTATATTTTTGTAACTGTTAATGACATTTGTTAATTTGGTAGAGTATGTAGCATGGGTTATTAAAGGGGTTCCAGCATGGTGAAAGAAAGCCATCAATTGATCTGAATGGAAGGATGTGGTGGCGCAAGCTGTAGAGCCACAGATGATAATGATGATGCTATGTTAAAGCAGAAATACCAAATTTGATGGGTAATATTTAAATTTGTAATATTTTTATTTTTCTCGACACGTATATGGTTGTTTTTATTAAGAATGTGTTTGATTTATCACTACCCTAATTTCCAGATGCGTTTACATTCACTTTTAAGGAGGATTTGAGACCCAAAACCAAATAAAGTTATTCTTATTGTGCCTACCCCGTAGCGTAGCACGGGTATTTTGCTCGTAGATATATATATATATATATAAACGAGCAATATACCCGTGCTAAGCCACGGGGTGGGCAGCATAAAAATAAAAAATAACTATGTTTCGTTTTTGAGTCTCAAATTCCAATACAAATTTAGTGATGAGTTTAATAGCATCATGAAATTTGTATAGCGATACATTAAAACCAATTCTCCATAATAATCACGTTATTTGTATAAGAGACAATAGAAAGTATGACGAATTTGAAAATTACCTATCCATTTATGTATTTTTGCTTTAATAACGCATACTTTTCTCTGTATACTCTACCAGAATAACGAATGCCTTTAACAGTTTTAAAACTCTAATGGGCAAGGCTTAATTTATTTTCAAATGAATCATAAAATGAAAGCAATGTCTTTCCATATGATTCCTTTGGTTTTAGGAAAAAGCTCTCTAAAGACAAATCTTCCTTTTCATCGTCTAAGCATGAAATGAGTTCAAGACAAATAGTATATTTTTAGCCAGTTAATATTTGTGAATATTAAGGCTTTGAAAGCGTGGAAAATATGGTTTATTTGTTTAAAAGACATATTTTCTTTTCACATAAATAATAATAATCATAAAAAAGCAATGTTGCTTTAAAAAAATGACATAGAGATTGGTCTTCTAATAATTTTTATTCATTCATAATGGCTTCCCGCTCTTTTTTTTTATAATAGTAACAATTCACTTAATTGGCGGATACTTGTACCTCTAAGGTAATCTTTGCAAATTTGTTTTTGATTTACATTTAAGCTTTTTGTTATTATTATTATTATTCCGGGTTTTTTTAGCTTGTAAAATGACTTATTTTTGTTGTATTTATATAAAACATTTTACTATGTAGGGGTATGATTTTAAAACAGAATGGTGTTAACTAAACAACTTTTAAAAAAGTAAGGTTATAGTATAGAGTTTAAAAGAAAAGTGCAATTTAGTAAACCGCATGATACGTCCTTGACATAAAAAATCATTCTTTATACCAAATTGTATTGCTGATGTATAATATTAATCTAATAAAATCTAAACAGTTTGTCGCAAAATGAGTTGTTTATATTGAGCTTTTTTGACCGAACACCCACGTTCTGATGCAAGTTCCTATATATAAGTCGTAATACCAGTGATATTTCTTTACACTGGATATATTTACATTTTAAAGAACAGTAGCCAACAGTTTTTACACGAAGCGTTTGCGATGCAACCGCATTGCGGTTTACCCAAGTTTTTTAATAGATGTTTCTTCATTCGTTACATGCATAAATACCTGTTCTTAGGATTGCATTTTTATGGGGAAAGCTGTTCAAAAAACATTCGTTCTATTTCCAGACTAAGCATGATCTTAGTCAAATGAATAGACATTTAAATTTTTTATATTAATTATGTGAATATAAAATGCCGAAAATAGGTAAATATGGGGTTTATTTGTCTTAAAGAAACACTTTGAATCGTAAGGTTTGTGCTTAAAATTTACCCTGCGAGTTTAGTTTAAGTTATTCAAAAAGTATATAACGGTTACTATGCTAAAGTTTTTATGCAATTTAGGATATTATTGACTCACCCCGACAGCACTAAAAAGTGTTTTTTTAAAAAGGTAACACATTTACAACTCAATATAAATATATATCCGTTTTATATATTAGCCACATGCAATTCAATACATTTAATTCTTTTTTTTTCTCTAATAGTACCGAACTTTGTATCATCCATATAGTCCTTTGGAGCAGTTTATGGAGCAATCTTTCCAGAAAAAAAATCATGTTAACTATTGAAGTAACTGGTTAAATAAATCTTCAACCTCACAAACACTTTTATTGCTACATTCACTAATCCCTTGTTTCATGCATCAAAAACTTCTCTGTGTGCATTTTCCATGGGATTTAATGTTTTTATTCGTTTGCATAAATTTGACTGATTTATCAACAATAAAAAAAATAGACAAGCTTGCAATGTAATGTTTTCTGATGCCAACAATTAATAATATCTCACAATAAAGAAAACACAGTCAAGACGTAAATTCAAACACAAATGAATTGTTTTGGAAGATAAATACTGGTAGTCTTGTTAGAGGCTCAACATCAGAAGACATAGAAATAACCAAAACACTTATACTCACCCATATACCCTCCCAACACACACACACACTTGCACCAATAGACAACTCTACAGTTATTAACCGAAGCAGGTACCATGCCATCAGATTATTCTAGAAATATTCCACATATGTTGTTTTTTATTTATTTATTTATTTTATTATTATTTTTTTAAAGAGAAGCTTTATTGTTTGTCTACCCTTTAATCCACAACATCCACTCCTTTACTGTTTATAAATTACCTTTATTCAGGAAAATGTGTGTAAATTATTTTTTTTTGAGCTACAAAATACGTAAGTGAAAATATATGCCTTGGGTAGAAGGGATTTGGTATATTCTAAAAAGAATTTATCAGTGGCTAAGTAATAGTGTTGTTGCCACCCAGGGTTCGGCAATATTATTAACTCATGCCCCTACAAATGAATAGCACCCTTCAAATATGTCACAAAGGTGCCCCCATTAATAGAAATAACTATTCCACTTATTAGCCTCACTCTACAACCAGTGTATTTAACACCTATACATATTCCATTTTCTTATTTAAATCCCTGACCGATTACTTCCAATGCAATTTTTCTTGATGTCAGTTCATAGAGAAATCGATTCAAAACACTCATTTGTATTAGATAAACACGTAAGGTAAAAAAATCTGAAACCTAAAAATTATTTGCAATTGTTTTTATGACAAATCACTTATTAAATACTTCAAATGATGTTCCGTGTGCATTTTTCTATTTAGATATTTAATGTTATGTAATGTTGATAAGCCCGTACAAAATTTGTCTCCATCCGATTATATACGTAAATGTATAAAAACTTAAATTAACATGTAAGTTTGATAATTATGTCATTCATAATGGCTTCTTTTTAGAAAAAAAAACCAATTCACTAAATTTGCAGATATTTGTTTCTCTAAGGTAAACTGAATATTTTCCTTCGTACTTACATTTAAGATTTTAAAAAAATATGTTATTATTATTATCATTTTGCATTGTAAGTTTTTTTTAGCTTATAAATAACTTATTTTCTTGGTCTTAATACATAACATTTTACTAAGTCGGGGCCGTTAATAAAGTACGTCACGCTATTTTTTACCATTTTGCCCCCCCCCCCTGTCACAAACTGTCACAAATCTCGGAACCGCCCCCCCTAAAGTACGTCAAACTTTCGTACAAAAATATATATTTTATTAACAAAATAATTAAAATTTAACATAAAACACTGTGACGTCACAATGGCCGGACACCCCCCTTCCCCTGTCACAAACTGTCACACTTTTTTACACCCCCTCACCCCCTCTCGGGAGTGACGTTCTTAATAAACGGCCCCTGTAGGGATTTGATTTTTAGAAAGTAAGTTTATAGACTTTAAAAGAAAACTGACATTTATTTAAGCGCTTAATACGAAGCACGCATTGGCAGAATGTTGTGTTCATAAAATAAACGGAATATTTAGTCGTCCAGTGCACAATTTTAACTATAGATATACAATTTTCTTCTTAGAAAGTCCTGGTAAGTTCATTTCAATCTGTAATGTCATTTTTAGCAGTCTACAAAATCAATCGTTAGTTCACAACTAATACAAACACACACTCACACGCACACACAGACGTAGGCCTACACACAGACCCACACACACACATGAACACACTCGCGCACATTAAAAATTGTTCCCTTTTCCCAATGTAATATAATAAAAGATCCATGACGTCACATTATACATTAATTTATGGCGCGCTACACCACAGGCTCTGTTAATCTCAAAACCAAAATCATTATCATTTTGTGTCTATATTTTCAAAGAAAAAATTCAATAAAATCTAGAGTTGCGAGGCATAAGGGGTTCACACTGACGGACGCCCTTAGGCGCATTATATAATAAATAGATAAAAATATTGTTAATTTAAATATTACCCATCAATTTTGGTATTTCTGCTTTAATATAGCATCATTATTATCATCCGTGGCTCTACAGGCCATGTAGGGCCCTGGCTTGCTCCACCACATCCTTCCAGCTACAGCCCATGTAGGGCCCTGGCTTGCTCAACCACATCCTTCCATTCAGATCGATTGATGGCTTTCTTTCGCCATGCTCGATCCCCTTTAATAACGCATGCTATATACTCTACCAAAATAACAAATATCGTTAACAGTTTAAAAAATCTAACGGGCAAGGCTCACTTTCTTTTCACGTTAATCAAAACATGAAAACAATATCTTTCCACATGATTCCTTTGGTTCTTAGAAATAGCTCGCTAAACACCCATTTCATTTATAGTATAAGCATGAAATTAGTTCTAGACGAATAGGATATTTTTAGCCAGATAATATTTGTGAATATTGTGGCTATGGGAGAGTGGAAAAAATGGTTTATTTGTTGTAGAGGCACATGTTTCTTTAACGTGAATAGAAACATAAGAACAATGCTGTTTTTTAAAGAAAATGGTGAGAAATTATGTCAATCATTATATATTCCCGCACATTTTTTCAAAAAGTAACAAATCACTTTATAACAATCTTTATTTCCGTTGTATACTATTCATCTAATAAACTCAAAACAGCTTGGCACAAAATGAGTTGGTGTCAGTGTGTTTTTCGACATAACGCGCCCTTTCTTATGCTAGATCCTATTTATAAGTCGTAATACCCGTGATATTTCTTTACACTTGATATATTTTCACCTTAAAGAACTGTTTTTACCCGAAGCGTATGTCATGTAACCGCATCGTTCGAGAAATGTACCCATTTTTTTAAAATGGATGTTTCATCATTCGTTATGTCTTAGAGTAAAATACATGTCTTAAGATTACTTTTTTCATGGGGAAAAGCTCTCCAAAACAATATTTCTAGGCTAAGCATGGCCTTAGTCAAATGAATAGGATTTTGTATGCGCCAGATATTAATTATGTGAATATTGATGCTAAATTAAGGTATGTATGAGATAATTTGTTTTAAAGTAACACCTTAAATCGAAAGGTTTGAGCTGAAAATATACCCTGCTGGTTTACTTTAGTTGTGCAAAAAGTATTTTCTATTTGGTGGTTGGACACTTCGACCCCGGGATTCCACCCCGGACGGTTCGACCCTGGCAGTTCGACCACAGGGCGTTTTGTCCCTATGTCGTTTCGACTCTTGTAGGTTCGACCACGGACGGTTCGACCATGGTCGATTCGATCCCGGGCGATTCGATCCCGGACAGTTCAACCAAGGGACTTTTCGACCCTAGGGCGTTTCGACCCCGGACGTTTCGACCCTTTTGTTTCTAAACTGAGTTTTTTTTTTTCATTTATAATGTGCCACTTTATTACTATTATTATTTTAAATTAATTTTTGGTAAATTAGGAATTAGAAATTAAAAACAGAATTTCAACTAATATCCCAAACACACTTAAAGGAACTAAGTTAAATTGGGTTTTAACGATGTGTATATTAAAGTGGCGCAAAGATTTTCACTGTGATAACAAAAATAAATGATTTTTTAAAAAAAATCTCGATAAGCTGAACAATGCACCTCGCAGGCGTTGGAACCATTACAAACGCGCGCCCTTCAATTTACTTCTAGTGTTACTTAACAAAAAGCACCCTTCAAAAAGTCTACAAAGTTGCTCCTCTATAAAAAAAATTACAATTCCGCTATTTAACACCACTCTTACAACAGTGTATAAACGTTTATACACGTACCATTTTATTATTTAAAATCCTTGAGCCTTTACTTTCAATACGAATTTCCTTAATGTCAGTTTATAATGAAATCGATCCAAAACACTTACTTGTATTAAGTAAGCACCTAAATACATCTTCCTCCTAACAAATATTTGCAATTGTTTTTATGATAAATCACTTGTTAAATGTTTCAAAAGCGGCTTCGTTTTAATTTTTCTATTAAGAAATATCATTTTCTGTAATTTTGACTTTATATACGCCCGTATAATATTTGCCTCCATCCGATTATATACGTAGATGCATAAAAGCTTATATTAAAATGTAAAATTGATATAGCGTCTGCAATTTAAATAATTTCTTCACATTTATTTCTATAGTTATTTAACAGTGAATAAGAGAAATTAGTTCGACCCATCTTCGTGTGATTTTATTATTGTAAAATACAATTTAAATTTTTTAGAAATGATCCATTTTCTTTAAATTAAACTAAATATGTGCCAATTAGCCTCATTCTTATCCAATTACATATTATAACTGTGAATAATGCACTTTCAATAGCGACTATAAGTTCTTTTCCCTGTTTATTTTCCATTGTGGCAATTCATGCGAGTAATCGTCCAACTAATGCGCAAGGGCTAAATTCTTCTTAAATGAAACATGAAGTAAAACCATCTCTGAAAAATGATCATTAACAGTTTTTTAAGTCACATTCAATGACTTCCCGTTATCTTTTAGTCAAGCAACCACGGAGATCGTATCGCAAAAACTTGTGTTCATAAAATTAACGGAATTTTTCATAATCCAGTGCATAATTTTAACTATACATAAACCATTACGTGGTAACGTCTTTTCAATATTTAATTTCACTTTTAGCAATCTATGAAATACATGGTTATTTCACAACTAATACAAACACACAGTCACACGCACACACAGGCGCACATACACACACATGAACACACTCGCGCACATGTTTATTCACACACTCGGATTATAATCAACATAAAAAGTAACATCAAATAAATTAATATAAAAAAAGTTTCATGACGCCACTCAATTTTTTTACGGCGCGCAAAACCACACCATCTGTTAATCTCAAAACCAAAATCATTATGATTTTACGTCTATATTTTCATTTTAAAAAAGTAATCTAGAGTTGCGGGACATATGGGATTCACACACACTGACTGACGGACGGAAATGCGCCTTAGCACATTATATAATAGATATGTAATATATATATAATATGAGTATGTGTGTTTATTTCGTTATAATATTTTAAGAGCAATAAACATCATTGAAACAGATTCTTTAGAAAAACTATAAATTGGGTTACACAATTGGAAAACAGGCAAAATACTCATTTTCGAAGTAATGCTACTGGGTTATTATAGGGCGGTAAATTGTTATTTTGGAGTCACGTTGTGGAATTGTGTGCCCTGAAATTTTTGTTAGGTTACAGTCAAAATATTTATGCATTTAAATTATTAAGTTAAAAATATTAGCAGGATTACTTTTAAATAAATATCTATTTTGTATTCCCGGAGCTTTTGATTTCCCTTCAATAGTGTATTCTTCGTAGTAAAGCAACACACTTTCTCTCACAACAGGTGTATCCCCCAAATGTCGTTATTAAATGTAGGCCAGATAGCAGCAGTTTCATTAATCTCTACTGTATGATATGGATTTATTCATATTTTAAAAAAAAACGTTAAAAAACCTAACAACTTCAAAGTTAAAAACAAACAAAAAAGAAAAAAGCAGCAAATTCAATTATTGGAATAATGGCTTATAAATTACTTTATTTTACCTTTATAAATGTTCTCCAAAATAAAGTTTTTTTTAAAAAAATCAAGAGGAAATTCAACACAAAATGATAATGAAAAATAGTGTGTAAAATATAGTATCAAAATTACATTGGAAACTCCATAAATCTACCTTGGGGAAAGTTTTGATGTACTATTTTACGTAAGAACTATCGTTTAAATTTTCAAATTCATTGAATTTATCCTTTAGTTTATGGTCTTTTAGAAAGACATAAATAGGAATATAAAAAAGGCCATGTTTGAACAACTAACGCAATCAATTTGTTTTAAAATGTTCCTCATATAATATATTTCCTGCTCCATCCAATTCCACTATAGTTTTTCTTTTTTGCGTTGACACCAGTGTGAACATGTGTAATCCGAAAGCCATCATCAGATCCCAATATGTGTACAAGAGCCCCACTGGAGCCCGGGCATGTACATGTTGAATACGTGTACCTCGTTTCACAATTGCCTACTTCCACCTTGTCTACCCAACGACCAACTGTGACCTGCTTTGGACAACCGTGGGGATGTGAAACTATAAAACTGAGCTTGGCCACGTCCTTGACATTCTTGAATTTCTCAAAGACCGGCTCCCAAAGATCATCCCAGGTTTTCACAAGTTTGATCACTTTGTCCAGTAGAGTGATGTCACAGGTTGCGCAAGAAAGAATACAATTATCTTCTTTAATAAGAGGTGTGCACATTGTCCATCCATGTAGACAAACCGACTCTACGCCTTGTCTGTCGAAGAAAAGCCTACACGAGGTGACAGGACGAAAATAACTGTGTACTAGGTCTGCGTTCTCAAAACACTCCTCTATGGAAGCGAGTGCTGGATTAGCTTGGCCAAGGAAATGAAGCATCTTAACAGCTTCCACTAGGGATGCTTGCGTCGGATCCAATACACCAATTGGCAAGATAAAATTACAAATGTGGAGGCGCCATATGTTGAGTATACACACTCAATCCTGAGTGAAAAATGGCTGCGATGGGTAGGCCATGTCCACATAATGGTCTCGGAGTGCATTGCAATAGCCCTGCTTTATGGTGAACTGGCAAAATGGTCTTTTGAAAAGCGGTCACTCATCCCTGCGCTACAAAGATGTCTGCAAGATAGACATGTTACTGCGCTCATCGACCGTAACTCATGGGTTGCCATTGCCTGAAGCGCACCCTCTGGTGTCAAAGCCAGGCAAGGGAACTGATGCAGCGGAAGCCACCCATAGCAAGGAATGACGAGATGTCCTTTAAATTTTAATTTCTCATGTCTACAACAATAAAAGCGTGGGCACGAAGCGTGGAAAATCAATGGCATGGGGTACTAGTTATTTCAAACAATGTGGATTCATAATTATAAGAATTATGTGTGTATCTCGGTCAGCATACATCCATTATGACGCGCCAAATGTGAATACACAGTTTGTCTCCAAAGCAAAATGATTTAGAGTTCACAAGAAAATGTTATTATGTTATTTTTGCGACAAATCTTCTAGAGGATAGAACAACCAATAGTAAATTAGTAATTATACATAAGGCAATTAATTCTAATTTACAAATACAACACAAAGATAACCTAATACAAACCTCAAATAGACAGAAAGTTAAAAAACACCTTTCTTATTCCATATGCAAGAACAAACACATACAAGTTTTCTTTCTTTCCGTCCGGTTTTCGGGCGTGGAATGGGTTGCCTGAAGAAACCAGGAAAGCCACCACTTTATCATTTTTAAAATTCTAGTAAGAATACAGGACTAAACACAAACCATAGAAATACGTAGGACGCAATAATCTTCTGTACAGAAGGAGCGTCTGTAACATATAAGATAAGATAAGATAAGATTAGATATGAAATTCCACAATGTAGACAACTAATATGCTTGGCCCTCATGCTTTTATTATTTTAGATACTGCAATATTTGACGCAAACACACACAAACACATATACATATACACGCGCACAAACACACGCACAGAGAGAGAGAGAGAGTGGGGGAGAAAATGTCAAGCTAAATTAATAAAGAATACACTTGCTAAGTAATTACTTGGTATGCTCATAGTGCACACGACATGGAGATGTTGTGGCATATTTTTGGAACTATATTAGTAAAGTACAACATTCTCTGGCCATCAACTAGTAGATGGGACAAATTATCCCCAGTCACAGAAATCAGCCTGAAGAAACATGTGGACACAAGATCATGTTAGAAAGCAAATAAGTAAGAAAACTGCACGCACACAGAAACAAAACAACAAACAAAAAAGAAAAACATCACCGCTGGGCCGAATACTTAATATTTGCTATTAATATCGCCCCAACAGTTTTTGCGTGAAATTTCTACATGCGTTATATGATGCTATAACTTTAACAAGTACCTTCATGGCTTAATAATTAAAATATTGTGTTTGACTAGCAAGTAGTAATTTATATTACTATTTCTATTTGCAGAATGTTATTGTAAGATAAATTACTAAAAAAAATAATTAAATCTATTTTGTTTTTATTGCATTAAAGTAGCCCACATAATTGGTGTTTTCATTTAAAATACTGTTATTCATCAGAAATGTTATTCCTATCAAATTAAAGTATATTTTATGGAAAATTATTAAGACTTATGGCGACAACATGAAAATATTAAATGAAGAATTTGAACATCAAATAAATTTCTTTATTGACATTGATAAAACAGTTCAATATTGAAATAAAAGGTATCTAGATTTTTACTTCTGTACACCGGGCTGGTCTCAGCAATTGCGTAGCCTTATGCGGCTTAATATGCAAAAAGGATTGCGTAGGGCCAAATTTGGGAGGGATAAGGTCTTAATAAAGATAATAAGTGAAAAATTAAAATAATTGGGGCCTATGAAAGCGGGGCTCACTGCGGCGGCATAGATTGCAGTGGCCTCCCTGGCTGTATTTTAGAAAAAATGGGGGGAAAGGTCTTCTTGATCTATTAAAATATATTCACCAGCATTGATTGGACGATATTGTACCCAACATTATAATTTTGCTAAGACTTTGTTCAAAAATTGCTGTCAGTGTATCTAGTTGTGACAAGAGTTTCTCCAAACTGAAGTTGATAAAAAATTATCATCACTCTACAAGGAGTGAATTAAGACTACAAAATCTTGCAATATTTTACTTCCTAATAATGTAAATTTTGATAGTAAAATACACGGTTTTTCTCCTATGAAAAATAGGTAACTAGATGTATAAATATGTTTATATACTAATAAATACAATTTCTTTGTGTTTTAAACAAATATTTATCAATAAAAAATAAAAGCATAGTAATTGGTAATGTTTTTGGAAAATGATTCCTCTTTTTTTACCCCCCCCCTCCCCAAACCGCCTGCGACCACATAAATTTCTTGTGGCCTTTAAAAAAAGTATACTGTAATTTTATAAATGTGTATTTATAGGAATATCATCTTATGCGGCACTTTGTCATTACCTCTGAGAGTAGTAAGTCATGCGATGGTAAAAATGTCCCTACTTTTACTTCGTTTCAATTAAATTTATTTTTCCTGTTTTTTAATGTATAGATACCATTCACTATATAATTGACTTAATTGATGACATCATGCAATTTTGGCTGATTAGTCCACCCCTCCCCCACCTCACACGTCGTAAGCAAAATTTAACCCCTTTTTGAATATGGCGTCACAAAGCTCCCCCATAATAGCCGTTTTTTCTATTTGAAAATAGCATGTTTCAAATTAACTTTTTTTTTGTCATTTAATTATATTTTTAGTGAAAGGCTGCAATCTAATATCATAACAATCGTGAAGCCATGTAAAAAGTCATTAAAGAAAATGTTTGTCATCATATATTTTGGTGGAACTTTTATTTAAAGTTGCGCGTTTTGATTTTATCTTATCTTATATGTTACAGACACACCTTCTGTACAGATGATTATTGCGTCATACATTTATCTATGGTTTGTGTTTAGTCCTGTATTATTACTAGAGTTTTAAATTATGATAAAATGTTGGCTTTCCTGGTTTCTTCAGGTAATCCATTCCACGCCCAAATATCGGACGGGAAAAAAAGAAAACTTGTATGCGCAATAAGAATGGTGTTTTTATCCTTATGTCTATTTGAAAGTTGAATTAAGTTATCTTTGTGTTGTATTTCTAAATCAGAATTAAATCCTTTATGTATGATTACTAATTTCCTCTTTATTCTTCTATCATCAAATATTTCAAGGTTTAATGTTACTCTTGTGAGTTTTGAATATTCTTCAGTAATGAATCTGGCAGCTCTTTTTTGGATTTGTTCTAACTTATC
The DNA here is from genome assembly GCA_002072015.1 of Radix auricularia. NCBI lineage: Eukaryota > Metazoa > Mollusca > Gastropoda > Lymnaeidae > Radix > Radix auricularia. Next base: position 404,057 of record MUZC01000029.1, on the reverse strand, counting down.
AATATTTTCTCTGGTGGATGGGTCCCATACAGAAGATGCATATTCTAATATAGGTCTCACCAGGGTGAGGTAGCATTTTAGTTTTATAACTTTATTACATTTGTAAAAGTTTCTTTTTATTAAACCTAAGGTTTTGTTTGATTTTTTAAAATGACTTCATTGACATGGGGAATCCAAGATTTTTTCTCATTTATTAAGACTCCTAAGTATTTTACATCTTTATTTTTGGTTATTCCAGGAATGAAATATTTTTAATTTATTTGTTTCTTCTTCTTTGTTACTCTTAGCAGTTGACATTTTTCTGGGTGGAAGGACATACTCCAGTTAGTTTCCCATTTTATTAATTTATCTAAGTCTCTTTAAAAAAATTTTCTATCTTGTTCTGACTTAATTGTTCTATAGATTATACAATAATCAGCACATAACCTTAGTTTTGTTCCTGTTGAAACATTGTTGGGTAAATTATTTATGTAAATTAAAAATAGTAAAGGACCTAGAACAGTTCCTTGTGGAACTCCTGAGTTAACCTTCATTGGTGCAGATTTAGATCCATTAATTATTACAGTTTGCTCCCTACCCAATAGGTAGTCTTGGATCCAATGATGTAAGGGACCTGAGATTCCAAAGTATTTAAAAATTTTAAGTAAACTAAGGTGGTGAACTTTGTCAAATGTTTTTGAGAAGTCTAGTTATATTGTATCTATTTGATGATTATTATCTAACCTTTTTGAAAGTACATCTATTGGACCTATTTATTGTGTTTCACATCATCTGTTCTTTCTAAAGCCATGTTGATGTGGGCATAGGGCATTATAATTGTCCAGGTGGTTAACTATTCTACTATATATTATGTGTTATAGTAATTTAAAGGTGATACTAGTAAGTGATACAAGTCTGTAATTACCGGGGTCTGATTTATCACCTTTTTTTAGGAGTGGCGTTACGTTGGCTAATTTCCAATCCTGTGGCATTTTAGAGAGGCTTGAAAAAGAACTACCAGTATTGGGGACAGTTCATTGCTTAATTATTTTGGTAACCTGGCAGGCAATTCATCTGGGCCAATAGCGTTGATTATTTTTTAGTTTTTAAGAGTGAATGGATACTTATCTCATTTTAATTTATGTTACCTATTTCTTCAATTTTATTTTAAATTTATTAAAAATTTTCTTGTCGCCTGAGGCAGCAAATGATGAATCAAAATATGCCTTTTGGATATTAGCTTTAGTCTTATTTGCATTATAGGTTGTATTAGTTGAGCGTTTTAGTGTGGCTATGCCTATGGTCTCCATTTTTTAAATTTTTTTATAAAGGACCATAAGTTTTATTGTTATTTTTAGTATTACATTGTTTATATATTCATTTTGGAGGTTGCGACTAATTTTTTTGTCAAGTGTTTAATTTTTAAGTTTTTTTAAAATCCATTCTAAATATCTAGCCTTCAATTTCTCAAATAAGTTCTCTCTTTGTTTGCATACCTTTTTAAATTTAGAATTGAACCAGCATTTATTAATTCTAATTGAAGTAAGTTTTGTTGTAACATTCTCATCCAACATTGTTTTTGAGACTGCTGTATTTATTTCCTTCCTTATTTTATTAAGTTGCCTTTATTCCAAAGATAGATTGTTCTTCTAGGCGTCTTATTTATTGTAGTTCTATTTTATTGTATTGGTTACCCTAACAATATCAAGGTCAGACAGTCCAGGAATTAGTGTGCAATCTAGTACTAGTCCTGGTCTGTTTGTTAGGAATAAAGCTAATGTTTTATTTTTCCTAGTTGATTTTTTACTATCTGTTCTAGGTTTACGTTGTTTATAGTGTCTAATAAATGTTAATTAATTTCTTTTTTAGTGGAGGTCTAATGTGTAAGCCCGGCCCCATTTTGTACGGGCCGTCATTCATGGATGGCGCCTAAAAGGGCGTCAAATTGGAGACTGCCCCTGGCGGCAAAAGTTCTTGCTACGCCAATGGGTATATGAGTTACACGTGCGTATTATTTCACTATTTAATGAAATGAAAGGTTATTCTGGACTTGGTGACAGATTATCTGTTTCTACATAAAAGCATCAAACAAAGATTTTTTGTTGTGAAAATCAACTCATCACTATAAAAACGGTATTAAAGTGAAAAAGAGGAAAAAAGGAAAACGAAACGACAAAATATTTCAGGTGAGCATGCTCAAGACTCAAGATGACTGGCATAACTTGGATACAGTAAAAATTTATTGTTTTGAAATCATTGATTTTTACATGCCTTAACAACGCGCTATTGCAACTGCTATTTGAAGATCTATTAACTTAAAAGATTTTAATATAGTTCTAAATATTTTTAAACTTAAAATTTGGTTATAAAAATATTAAGTATTTAATTAATATAAAATATGTAGTTAGAAGTAAAGTGAAATAAAAATAAGATTTTATAAATAGACAATTATTAATCCTGGAACAAAACGTAAAATTAATATCTTGTCAAAAACGAAAAACAAATCATTTGAAAGAGTTTAAATAACATACCTTTATTGCAGGCTATTTTGTAAGTTGTCCTATAACATTCTCAAATCAAGACTTCCATCCTTGTTGTATTTGAAAAAGCTTTTTTTTTTTTTTATAAATTATTCAAAATGTCTAGCCAATAAAAAAGAGATAAGATTCCATCGCGATCAAGCCCCTCTGTTTATTAAACACTGGTTGGTTAACACGTTCACACCGTACTGTAAATTGTAGGGTGTAAACATATATTTTATTTTTAAGAGCATTTGGCACATTAAGTACAGTGATGTAATTTCACGTTTTAGGATCACTTGATGGTATATTAAGAAACACGTTGTTATTTTAAAGAAATTGATTAAAACAAGAAATTCCCACAATACATACGTGTGTGGCCGTACCATAGGCCACTTTTTCTATTTCTGCTTTCCTTTCAATCTGACTAAAACAGATCAGTCTGACACTGTTGTTGCGGGAATTCTATATGTTATCCACATAGTCTGTTGAAAAATAAATCCCATTGAGCTTCCTGGTTACAAGACACGCGTTGTTATTCAACGTATCGCAACATTACAGCCATAAAGATTTTATATACAACTGTCAATTATATAGACGCATTTATTAAAGATATGAAACTAATGCTTCAACGGGGATAACCCAAGTTACGCGGATCTCGTTATATAAATTATATATTTTATAACATAATGATATGATCGGATGTGTTAGTTTATTATGGTTGCGTTATAATGCCCCCAGCACCAGTCTATGCTTTAATTTTGTGACCTGCCATTCAAGTAATTTGATACGAACACCTCAATAGTTTATCACCTCAGTTCCCTGAGCTGGCATGTTCGACACAGTCCAAAATTATGCACTGTGATACATCATTCGTGTCCAGAGGCGTCACTAAGGTCGGTGATACCCGGGGCGATAGATCATGGTGTCACCCGGAAAGGTAGCTCATGATGTCACCTCCTCACTATTTAACCCATAGAACTCCTTCGAGTTTTTCAGTGCCAAAAAAAAAAAACAGGACTATATAGAATTTTACAGTCTGGTGTCACCCCCTTGATGGTGTCACCCGGGGCGGCCCGCCCCCTTCGCACCCCTTAGCGACGCCACTGTTCGTGTCTTACATGTTCCCTATGGTCCATCAATATTCGTCTTTATCGAATAACAACACTGTTATTTTAATGTTTTTTAAAAAGATCTTTAAATCAACAGCCTGGTATCGTTATAAATATACGACATCCTTCTCATTTAAATCTCATTGATAAAGTAGGTGGTATACTGTTTTTTTTATTGATCTGTTGTATCAATGACGGGGGTTTTGTTTCATACTTTGTGTTTCCTGAAACATTTAATGGGAATGTGACGTTTCTTTACCTTTTCAGATAATAATTGGCTTGAAGGATGGCTATTAAAGATGATACTTCACTGGACAGATGGCTATTAAAGATGATACTTCAATAGACGAATGGCTATTCATGATAATAGTGACGAAGATATGGATTTTTGGGGGCCAGAGGGGGGGCGTGGTCTCATATGGGAACGAAGCTTGGCCTCTTTGGGGGCCCCATCCTTTTGAACGATGACTGAATTTATAATATTTAATGTAAAAAAATCTTTTCAGACCCTTCTTTGGAGCTCTCAAAGTGAAGGCCGGGGAGGGGGGATTTTCAAATTTGGATCAGTCTCCTCCCCAAACTACGCCACTAAACTAAACACATATTCTTTGGACCTGAGATCTAATCTCTCAAGGTCTTGGCTAATACTTGGGCAATCTGCTCCATCTGTTGGGCAGTGCCATACAACAATGTCTGAACGTAGGACTCCTTTGCCTCCCTAAGCTCCCCGGCTATGTCAAGCGTGGGACATGACGTCAACAAGTGTGTGATCGTCTCAGAGGCTTGGATGCAATGACGGCAGTTGGGGTCCCTGTTGTGATCTAGCCTGTTAAAGTAATATTTATTTGGCAATGCTCGTTGCGCATTTGGGTCACCAAACTTTGTACCCTTCGTTTTAGACCCCACCACTGGTCTGATCTGCTCGGCCTGGACATGCTAGCGAATACCCTTCTGGTTGTCGCTCCATCTTCCCACTCCTGGTACCACTTTTCTCTGAAGTGGTCCATTAGCCACGTCTTTGCCCCAAGATATGTGACTGTGAAATCTGGTTGGGGTTGGACTGCTCCAGCTTTTGCGAGCGAGTCTGCTATTTCATTGCCCTCTACATTCACGTGGCTAGGGATCCACTGCACTGTGACCCTACAACCAAGTCTTTCGAGCCTGCCCATGTCCTCCAAGATAGTATCGACTAGGTGGGTGCTACGTTTCTCAGACAGCAGGACTTCGAGCGCCGATCTCGAATCACAAAACAAGACGGTGTGAAAACCTACTAGTTCCGACCCTTGCATGTCAGGTTCACACTTTCCAGGGCCCTGTGAATAGCTTCAAGCCCCGCATCGTAATTCGATGCTTTAGTCCCACAGGGTCCTGAAAGTTCCTCTTTTGGTGGCCCTCCTAATGGGTATAGGATGAGCGCACAATATCCTGCAATTCTTTCTCTCCGGCTGGCAGACCCATCCGCGAAAAATTTCACTGGGGTTCCCATGAACTCTTCTATTGTCTCAAGGGCAGCCACTTTCTGTACATGTTCAGGGCTGCGCTTCGTCAGTGTCGTGTCAGCCAAAGACAAATGTATTGTAGGACGTGTCATTTCCGCATAAGGCGGCTTTATTGGGACGCTAATGGTTCTATGTCTATTTCGTGGGGGTTGAACAGTCCTATCAAGCTCGAGTACTTGATGCATGAACGAGGACCGTTTTAACTACCCACGTCCGCCCCAATTATGCTGCATTTGGTAGCAGGGGTCCCTCGTGTCCAGCCTGCGATACCTTTCTGCAGTAGTAATGATCGCCTTGTCCTGACGTATCTCAAGTTATTCTACATTTGCAATGACTTCCACGGCAGCTGTGGGTGTAGTTATGTACGCAACACAGATGAACCTCAAAGCCTGGTTCTGGATTCAGCCCAATTTTTCCAATGCCGTTTTGCTGGCAAAAGCTTGGACCGGCACACTATAGTCCATCACTGACCTCACACTTCCCAGATATAGAGCTCTGAGAGTGCTTGCTCCAGCGCCCCAGTTTGTGCAAGCTAACTTTTTTACCAGGTTGAGCTTGTCGGTTGCCTGGGAGCATAGTTCTTGTACAAAATTATGCACTTGCACCTTTTGATCCAGTTTGACTCCCAAGTAAACCGGTTTTTTGGTCCCATTTGAGCGCTACATCGTTTATTTTCAGCACAATCTCCTGTTTAAGAACGGTTCGGCCATTTCTGAAGAGCAAAAAGACCGCCTTCTCGTTGTTAATTTCCATATGCCAACTCTGCATGTACCTACTGATAGCGGAATGGTCAAGCTGTAATAGCTACGCCACTAGACGGATGACTATTGAAGGTGATACTTCACTGGACTGATGACTTTTGAAGATAATACTTCACTGGACAGATTGCTATTGAAGATGATAATTCACTGGGCAGATTGCTATTGAAGATGATACTTCACTGGACGGATGGCTATTGAAGATGGCATTTCACTAGACGGATGCAGTGGCGTAGATAAGGATTTTGGGGCCGGGGGCATTGCCTCTTATGGAGACGAAGCTTGGCCTCTTTGGGGACCTTATAATTTTAAACGATAGAGAAATTTATAATACTTAATGTAAAAAATCTTTTGAGACACTTCAATGGGGGCCCTCAAAGTGAAGGCCCGGTGGGATTTTAAAATATTGATCAGTCTCCTCCTCAAACTACGCCTCTAGACGGATGGCTATTGAATATGATAGTTCACTGGGCGGATGGCTATTGAATATGATAGTTCACTGGACGGATGGCTATTGAAGATGGTAATTCAATAGACGGATGCAGTGGCGTAGATAGGGATTTTGGGGCCCGGAGGCATTGCTTTTTATGGGGACGATTCTTAGCCTCTTTGGGGGCCCCATTATTTTGACTGATCACGCAATTTATGAAAATTAATGTAATTTTTGTCAGACACTCATTTTGAGGTCACCCTCAAGTGGCGACCCGGGGGGATTTCAAATTTGGACCCCTTCCTCTCCCCGCCACTAGACGGATGGCTATTGAAGATAATACTTCACTGGACGGATGGCTATTGAATACAATACTTCACTGAACAGATAACTATTCAAGATGATACTTCATTGGACAGATGGCTAATGAAGATGATATTTCACTTGACTATGAAACTTCGCTGGATAAATGACCATTGTAGATGATACTTGTAAGAAGGATGACTAAAAGATTGAAGGGAGTAGGCGGCAACAGACGCAAAAACCTCAAATATTAAACTTTAAAAAATCTTTTTCGGAATCTTTTTCCAGTTCTTAATGGTGTCTGACAGTAGCAGGATGAGAAGTCCTTTTAATGACCTATAAATGTTTTGAACAGAAGCAGATATGACTTTGTTGTCTAAGACGGAGTGGAACGAGATAATGTTTACTACTGGAGCAAAACAAAGATGGCGGTTAATTAATTCCAAATTTTATAGTGTGTACCTGACCATTTAAGTTAAAATAAGATCCAGATTTTGATTCAATATATATTTATTCAGTGCCGTAGCTAGGGGGGCCGGAGGGGGCGGTCCACCCCGGGCGGCAGTCATTCAAAGGGCGGTATTTGTAGGAATTTGAAATATAAACCCAAGCATTACTGAAAACCGCCCTTTTCTTTTGAAGGGGGAAAACCATAGGGAAACAAAAATAATCTCAAATTTTAGTTTAAATTAACGGATTCATGCAACATTTGTTTGATTACATAGTGGTTGTTATAACTAATGCAGAACAGAATAAAAAATTTAATTGGCCGAAAAAAAGTTAACTATTTGCACAAAAAACAACACATCACCGCTGGTCCGAATATATGTAGTATTAATATCGCATAACAGTTTTAGCGGGGAATTTCGACATTCGCAGAATGATGCGCTAACAAATACCTTCATGACATAGTGGTTAAAATATTGTGTTTAAATTGCAAGTAGCAAATTATATTACTGTTTCAGGTTTTATATAATTATTGTAAGGTAACTTATTAAAAATTAAATTTACTTTGTTTTTATTGCATTAAAGTAACACATATAGCTTGTATTTTTTCATTAATATACGGTTATTCATTAAAAATGAACGATTATTTATTTCACTGTTAATAAACACCACAATAACATAAATAATTCCGAAAAAGACATGCTTAAAAAATGCAAGCGAATTTGAAAACTGACATCCGAAGTAACCAGTTGCACGAGATCAGATGCTGGAATTTTACTCAGTTCATGGCAATCTGTTACTTTTCTATTGTGTCTCAATTTATTGGAACCCGTCTTTTTTAAATTAATGCACACCCATTTGATGAAACAAAGATATGTGCTAATACAGAACGCTGTTACAGAGAGTTGGAGATATCAACTAGATACCAAGTTAAAAGGAGAAAAATAGGAGTGGGGAAAATTCAGAAGACGTTGTTCTATCTTTAGAGCAAGAAGTACAACGAGAAATGTTTTTATCCACAGATGTAATTATAAAAGAAAATAAAAGAAGGAGGTGATGAGTTACATGTCTTTGCAAGAAAATATTCGTGTATAATACTATACCATCTAGGATTATAAATAAAGAATTTGAACATCAATTAAATTTCTTTACTTACATTGATAATGAAATGTTCGAGATTGAAAGGGAAAAGATCCAGGTTTTTTATGGCAGTACACGGGTTGCGGTCTTAGCTACTGCGGGCCCCTATGCACCTTAGTATGCGAAACTGATTGCGTGGGCCCCAATTTGGGTAAAGTTACGGTATTAATAAGGATAATAAGTGAAAATTAAGATAGGTGGGGCCTATGATAGCGCGGGGCCCACTGCGACCGCATAGGTTACAGGAGCCTAAGACCAACCCTGGCTATACCTACACTACAAGAAGAGCCAGTATGTTTAAAAAGAAGAGGGGAAATACCCCCTTGCTATGATTTTTTTTCAATTGCTTTTAGTGTATCTAGTTGTGAAAGGGGCTTCTCCAAACTGAAGTTGAAAAAAAAATATTTTCGCTCCGCAATAAGTGATTTAAGACTACAAAATCTTTGCAATACTTTCCATAGAGCATGATATTACAAATAATATAAATTTTTATAACATAATAAACGATTTTTTGACTATGAAAGTTTGGTGTGTAAGTAAATTTATAAATAATAAAAAAAATATGTTTACATACTGATGTATACAATTTCTTTTTTTATTAAAAAAAATTATATATTTATAAAAAGCATATTGATTGTTAATGTTTTTGGGTGTGAATTTGGAATATCTTTTGTCTCATTTGGGGTTGGGGGACCTGTCACCCTATAACTTTCTTGTGTCCTTCAAAACAATTATCTTGTATTTTTATAATTTGTATTTATAGGTTTATCATCTTAGGAGGCCTCTTTTATTTCTGCTTTCATAAATAGAACATGCAATGGTAAAATTTTCCCACCTTTTACAATGTACTTCGTTTCAATTACAATTATTTATTCATGCTTATCAATTTATAAAAACCATCATATGATTTACCTAATTAAGAGGCCGTCCAAAAATGACATCACGTGAATTCGGCTGATTTTTTC
>MUZC01000029.1:378324-394861 GCA_002072015.1 Radix auricularia | reverse complement strand
CTGCGTGACGTCATTTATGGGCGGCCCCTAAAAGGGCGGCTTATTGGAGACTGCCCCGGGCGGCAAAAGCTCTAGCTATGCCACTGGATTTATTCTTTTATATATCATGTTTTGATGAAACATAGATAATTGATTCAACTGTCAAATTTACCCCTGACCTTTTAACTCTTGTATAGGACCTTTTAAATACCTTTTAGACATTCATGATTGATTGCTTTAAAAAAGGAACATCGTAACTGTCAATAAATTTTATATGGATATAACTATAACTTGATTTTATTTAAACATTTACAAAGTAACATTTTGTGTATATTATCAAAGTCGTAACATTACTTTGTAATATTTAAAATGAACCTATATAAATTACTTACCAGGACAATTACAAGGCGTGTGCAAATAAGCATGACGAATAACCCTTGCAACGGTAGACCAATCATTGTTTTTGGTTGGCAAGCTATAGTAGCATAGGGTGGGGCGGGGTAGCTAACAACAACATCGATGCGCTTATCGAGACCAAAAATGCATTGATGCCCCCCCCCCCCCCCCGAAATTCATTCGCGTTATTTTAATTTCTTCGTGCTGCTTTTGTGTCCGTTCTCTCCCCCACTCCCGTTCTTTGCACTATCTATGAGCAAGTCTGCGGCGTTTGCTACTCCGTGGGTCGTATCTAGTACCAATGTGTAAAGTATACATGAGCTATAAACGATAAATGTATATTAAAAAATAAAATTATTGGGTCTGAGGGGGTAACTCGTTGCTATGACTGTTGTACCCTATCGACCGATATAATGGACAACTTTTTTAATTAATATTTTTTCCCGAGGCACCCCACTGCCTCAGCTTGCAAGACTGCCTTGCCCGGGGCAACTACTTTTTTGGGAGCCCTTTGCGGATTCTCCCTTTCGGTCTCTTTTGACAAACAAATCTTTTTTTTTTTTAATTTTTTGAAATGTAATTTGTATCAACGTGAGAAATATCATATCTAGTGAAACTATATACATTTATATGAAATGAACAAAATACATCTCTAAATTAAATTATCATGTATCTATATCTAAATGACACTAGCTACATCTAATTCAAAATAATAAAATATAATTATTAATTTTAATCAAGTTTATACAACATTTTGTTATATCAAAGTGGCACATTGTATATATAAAGACCATATATAATGATACTATACACGTTTAAATCAGAGGCATCACTGGGGTTGGTGCCACTAGGGCTGTCAATTTTTTGAAAAATGCTGCCCGGGTACCCGTCCAAATTTCGAACGGGTACCCGGGTTACCCGTTCAAAACATGGCATAATTTTCACCGTCATACAGCTATACTATGCAACCTAGCCACCTTCCATGCCCCTTATTTCTCAGTAACCACACGGCTGACGTCTAAAAGTGACGTCACGTGATTTTGGCTGATTTAAACCCCCCTCCCCGCCATTGTCACAAAAACTTAGAACCCCCTTAGAACAAAGATTTGCAGCCGCGCCCCCCTCCCCCATAATAGATGTACCTCCTTTTTGAAAATGAGCATTTGTGAAATAACTTTATTGTCACTTAAGTTTGTATTTAATGTGAAGTTGAACTCTATTAAATCGATACACGTGTAAATTCGTGTAAATCGTCAATAAATAAATTGTAAGCATTCAAGACTTTAAGTGGAACTTTCATTTTAAGTTGCACGTTTTGATGTGATGTCACATTTCTAAAACACACACCCCCTGTGTCCCAAATGTATGATCGCCTTCTCCGTAGGTGCTAAACGTCATTTTATTTTATTAGACTGTTAAAAACTAATTTATTGACTTTTAAAAAATTACAAATTTTGGTGTATTATTATTATTTTTATTTTTTAAAATGAGGCATTCGTGGGAACGAACACGCAAAACACAATCGAATGGGAGGTGGAGGGGGGAGATAAACAACGTCTACAATCGGAAATCCTATGTCGGCGTATTTCAAAGTAACTTTAATGTTTAAAGCAGGGATGTTTTTTATTAACAATACCAAACACGGCCTCATTCATCTCTATGCAGTCCCGCCCCACGGCCGACGACTTACCCATTTGAAATTGTTAGTAACTGATTAATTTATTAACTTTAAATACTGACGACCTTGTACATCAGTTTTTCTAGGTCAACACGTGTTAATTCACACAAGAAGCACAAGCGAATGCAAGGGTTGTTGGTTATATGAATGAAGGGAGGAGAGGGGGGTAGATAAACAACATTAGCTAGTATCAATCGGCGTATATCAAAGCGAAATTACTGTCACAGAAGGGGTTTTTTTTTTTACTAACAAACGCCGCTTTTATCTCTAACATCATTATTTTTGGCTGAGGACTTTTATTTTCCTTATCTATATGATTCTTTTAAAGCGCCAAAACCTTTTTGTGTTTGCGATTTCTGTTTCACGTTGAGAGAAAAAGATGTATCAAAGTACATTTCCCGTTGACAGATATTTCTCCTTAGATATAATTTACTGCATTTATTTCAAACAAACATTTTCATTTGAAAAATTATTTCGCAAAAAAAAAAAAAAAAAAAAAAAAAAAAAAGCCGAATGGGAGCCAAAGTTTGGCTTCCGTTAATATAGACATTGAAGTTACATTTTCACGGGTACCCGGGCGGAATTTTACAACCCGGGTAATCTGATGGCAACGGGTACCCGGGTACCCGTTGACAGGCCTAGGTGCCACACGGGGCGGTAGCTCATGGTGTCACTTCCTCATGACTTAACCCATAGAACTCCTCCGAGTCTTCCAGTTCCAAATAACGGGAAACTTTATAATTTTAAATTTTGGTTATGGTGTCACCCTGGGTGGCCCGCCCCCACCGCACTCCCTAGTGACGCCACAGGTTTAAATTGTATCTAATGAATCTATAAATATTTAAACTTTATCTATTAACATCAGATAAATTTAGACTGTAATAATCGACACAAAATCCATACACTTCATAGTGACACAACGAAGCATTGCAAATAATTATTTCAAAGAAAAGATCAATTGGTACAGATATAAAACATCGTTGAAAATAGCTTCACAATACTAATGGCATCATAAGCCTATGAAAGCAAGTTGCCATCAAAACATACTTTTATACCAATTGAATACATGAAGTAATTTTCTCATGTTTTCTTATTAATATAATGAAAATATTATTTTGCTACATTTAAATACATGTGTTGCTGTGACACAAATGACATGGAATGCAAAGCAGAAGACCGATCTACGTAGCACGCAGTGGTCAAAGAGGGCGTCATAGTTGCCGAGGAGCGAAGGATGGAGGAGGCTACAAACAAAAAAACTAGGACAGGGGTGCGCAAACTGCGGTGGTACGGCCGCATGCGGCTGTGGGCACGAAAATATGGGTCCGTGGAAATCTTTTTTAAATCATAATAACCTGCGGCCGTCAAATATTTGTAATTTGGCTATATATTATGTAAAGTTGTAAACGAAATAACGAGTATTCATTTACACTCCAAGGCACTTGTTATTGCGAAGGAACAGCAGGTATTCTTTGACAAATGTCGTCTGCTCCAAAGTCATATCCAACAGCTCAATCTCTATCATTTCCCGCAACTCACCGCTCTAAGAGCAATGAAATTGGAAAATATAAAATTCCAGCTTGGTCCTTGTCAGGTGTCCAGGGAGAAAATTTTCAGGATTTCGACAAGAAGTTAGAAAACCGCAGACTCATTGCTTCTCCACATTTGGTTGAGACAAAGAATACACCGTTAAATGTGCAAATGGAACTGATCAAAGTAAAAAATATCGCGCAGCGTATGAAGAAATTCGAGGACAAAAATGATCTTCTGAAGACATGGAAAGTAGCTGTGGAGTATCACAAGCCTCGCGTAATAGCAAAACAGTCTAGTACTGTTTAGAAGCAATTACATGTGCGAAGCATCATTTTCATGGATGAAATATCTCAAGAGCAAATATATCGAACCCTTCTGGCGGCACCAATCTGTCGTCAGGAATACGATTGATATCTTCAGTGAAAGGCCGAACTTTGCGCGATTCTTGACAAATATCTAAAAGCATGGCAGCCACTAATTTCTGGACTATAGACTGCTAAGTTACACAATAGTGTTAGTGAAGCAGCTTATCTTATATGTGGAAGAATTCAAAAGTCGAGAGCCTGCGCTCTTCATGTGGCTTCCCAGAAGACCCCCTCCCTCAGCTATCTGGCCACCCACTCCAAGTGGACGTAACAGCTTATTACTTATTTCATTATTGTGTTCCCAGTGTACTTATGCCCCTTAAAATGATACTAATATACAATCAACACTATTTATTAATGGATCTAAATCTTCACCAATAACATGTTAATTCAGGAGTTCCACGAGGAACTGTTCTAAGATCCTGTTCTTTTTAATTTATATAAATTATTTACTTTCAAATTCGCAACAGGAACAAGAGTTCGGTTATTTGCTGATGATTGTATAATTCATAGAACAATTCAATCAGAACAAGATAGTGAAATGTTACAAAAAGGTATAGATGATTTAATAAAAGGGGAAACTAACGTATGTCTTTACAACAAAAAAGTGTCAACGGCTAAGAGTAACAAGGAAAAAGAAACAAATAAATTCAAAATATTCTATTTATGGAAAAGCACTAAACAAAACAAAAGATGTAAAATACTTAGGAGTATAATAAATAATATCATGGAATCCCCATAACAAAGAAGTTATTTTAAAAAATCAAACAAAACTTAAGATTTCATAAAAACAAAACTTTTACAAATGTAATGAAGATTTTTTAAAAACACTAAATTGCTACCTCACCTTGGTGAATGATATAATAGAAAATGCCTCTTCTTAATGGAACCGATCCATCAAAGAAAACATTGATATTCTAGATCAAATTTAAAAAAAAAAGAGCTGCCTGATTCATTACTGAAGAATATTAAAAACTGACAAGAATAACATCATTAGTTAAATCATTAAAACTTTAAACACTAAAGGATAGAAGAACCAAGAGTAAAGTAGTAATTATACATAAAGCAATTCATTCCCATTTAGAAATAAAACACAAAGATAACTTAATACAACCCTCAGAAAGACTTAAGGGGGGAAAACCTTTCTTTTTCCGTATGAAAGAACAAACACATACAAGTTTTCTTTCTTCCAAACCGGAATTCGGGTTTGGTGTGCTGCTAAAGAAACCCCGAAAGCCAACACTTTTTCATCAGTTAAAACTCTAATAAGATTGCAGGATTAAACACAAAACCGTAGATAAGCGTAGGACGCAATAATCTTCCGTGTAAAAGGACGTCTGTAACAGAAAGATAACATAAAATAAAGGATTTGGGCTATTTACTTGCCACTGTGGCGTCAAAGATTTATTCTAGAAAAATATGTCTAGGATATAAAAACAATAATAATAACCTTCATGCACACAAGGATATACTTGAGTAATCAACACATCTAATGTATAACAAACGAGTATGATTTCATCAAATAAATGAACTTTAATTGCACTAGACCTATTTACAGTTGAGTTTCAAATCAATTATCATTGTTCAAATGTTTATAGATTTAAGGTAGGCTATCAATTGAGACAGCAATATTGTGGAGGCCCTGAGGGCGAATTGTCGGCACTTAGAGAGACGGTGTCGTATGAAGCTGGACGGGAGCGGGCGAGGAACGAGGCCAATCTTGGATCCTTTGATATGGACGGCGGTTTCCGCCAACCTTGGATCCTTTGATATGGACGGCGACAGACCACGGGACTGGACGGGGTGTTAACTCAAGTCGTAACACACGGGCCAGCTGGCCTGGGTGTGGTAGTCTCGCCAGAGATTGGTTAAGTCAAACAAGCTTGACCATATGGTAATTTAGGGGCGGAGACTGACGGGTATAAAGTGGATACACAGACGAACACACTGGGAGTTAAGGACACACACGGACAGACAGACGAAGATATGGATAGGGCAGAGTTAGGAACACGAATTGTGTTAGGGATGAGTGTTAGTTAGATAGTTAAAGAATTAAACATGATTTATTTGTGCATTCTGACTTGGAGTTTAGTAAATGTATCATAATTAGCCAAGTGTGTGCAGATTAGAGAACTAGAGTAAAGTAGATAGAGACAATTGACCTAAGAACAAAATAGGAACTTGACAATATCATCATCAGGTAATTTTGTCTTTTTAACTTTAAAATCGTTATTATAATACTTAAATGTTTTAGCCCTTTAGTTCTTGCTTTGATATGATGCATAACTTCCTCATGCTGACTTGTGTGTAGGTTCGTTGTCTTGTGAGCTGTGCTCCGATTTCTGCCTCCTGTGTTAGTCCACTGGGAATGAGTGACCAGGTAGTTCACTTGGGTGTGTTACATCGAATCAGTTCTATCCCTGCTGGGAACTGCTGGTTTATGTTGCTATTCTCCTTGTAGATAGTATAAATATGTATGTATGGCATCTGTCCGTCTACGAAAGACGACATATTTATCTGTATTATTTTCAGCTCTTGGTGTGGCTGATGAGACCTATTCTTGAGTGTCAGTCTCTTCTGCATTTTACACACACGAATTTTGTTGGGCAGTGTTGCCTGGCCTTTCTCCTCACTCTTTTTCCAACTGGTTCTTCCCCAGATTGCTCCACTGCTCTTAGTGATCCTTTTTTCACTATAGCCCGCCATGTGGTCCTATCATCAGCCAGGTTTTCCCAGTTTTGTATATCAATGTTGGCTTCATTTCTCTCCTGCATATGTCCGTGTATCTGAGACATGGCCGACCAACCGACCTTTTCCCTGTTACCAGCTCGCTGTATAGCACATCTTTGGGTATGCGACCAGTTTGGATTCTCTTGACGTGTCCAAGCCAGCGGAGGCGTCGTTGGCTTAATTTGGCTGGAATGCTGCTCATGCTTGCTTGAGCCAGGACCTCTGTGTTGGGGAATTTCTCTTGTCATTTGATGTCAAGGATACGGCGCGGGCATCTGAGGTGGAGAGGATAAATAATTCGCCTATTATTCAGAAGACTCCAGCCGACACTGGATGTCAAGCAGACTTTGGAAAGCACCAGGGTTTTCGTGGCAAGCCGGCTTCAATTCGCACCTGTGTGTAAGAAACTGGATGTGATGGTTAAACCACTGCTGGGTAGAATAGAGACAGTCTAGGGGTGAAAGTGCCCTTGACTTGCCTTGATGCTTATAGGCCAGGGACTATCGAGGGGTGAAATCGTTCTTTACTTTTTTAGCCTTGTCTTTTTCAGTAACAGCATTTCCTCCTGGTGTTGGGCCGGGCCGGAATGCTCCTTGCCTGTGTTGTAGGTCATGGTAGTTCGCTTGACTCGCTGGGTGACCAGGAACCAAATATAAAATATAAAATTTAAACCAGGGTAGTTTCTTTGAAGTTAAGTTGTAACTTGTCCCCCTTTCGACGGCCATGCCTTCAGAGCAAGGTGCCTAAAGGGGATCCGAAACAGGTCATCACAGAACACAATAATAACTGTACCTGATATTTCAAATTCATTATCACGGGTGTAGACAAATCGGGTTTACACATAACATGTTGTTTAACAATTTAATATTTTAAATCATTTAATATTATCTAACTAAATTGGTTGTCCATCTACCTGATAAAAATCAAGTAAAATCTCAATTATTAATAATCAAGGTGGAATAGTTAAATATTACACTTATCTCTGCATGGCGACCCAAATAGTGGGTAATTAATTTAACGGTTAATAACATGGTTTAGTTATCCAAAAATCAATTTCCTAAATAAAATACGTAATGATATAATACATAAAGTGGTTAATAAAGTTGATAGTTTCCATTTTTACTAAATATCTTGATGAAATATGCTGGCTATTTCCAATTAAATAATTCCTTTGTCCGAATGAATGGCACAGACGTTATTTTCACAAACAATTATTGGAGAGGAGAAAGAATTCTGGCTTGCACGCCTATTTATACTGTATGATTACATATTAATTGAATTATATTGTCTTAGTCTTAGGTTGAACGAATACTGGCTGTTAATCCTTGGCATTTTATAAGTAAAATCCATTTTTAATTGATTAGTTGTGAGTATTATTTCCCTTGTGTTTACATATCTTGCAGTGTAGTAAGGAATTGGGTAGCCCTAAATTTCGTCACAGCCACTTGCCGCAAAAAGATATAATATACATTTTATTAAATGATATTACAAGATTACTATTACTTATATACCTAAAAATAATGTAGCAAATACTTGGAAAATAATATGAAAGGATTTAGCTTTAATGTAGAGTTTGTTTTTGAGGGCTTAGAAAAATATGACTGCCTTAGACTTTCAAAGACCTAAAACGGCCCTGTCAGTGAAGACGGGTTATATTTGTGATTCATATTCGGGCAGTGGCGTAGCTTGGGGGCGGTTGGGAGGTCTACCCAGGGCGGCACTTATTGAAAGGGTGGCATTTGTGGTCATTTGAAAATTAAAGCCAGCCATTTCCGAAAACCACCCCTTTTCTTTTGAAGGGGGAAACCATAGTGAAACAAAAAGAATCTCAATTTTGAGTTTAAATTAACGGAATTTTGCAATATTTGTTTGATTACATAGTGCTTGTTATAACTAACGCAAAACAATTAAAAAATTTCAAATCGCTCAAATAAGGTAACTATTTGTTTGCAAAATTAAGCGTTAAGTGGGCCCTACGCCTTCATTGTCCCTACCTGTCTTAATTTTCTCTAATTATCCTTATTAATACCTTATCCCTACCAAAACTGTGGCCCATGCAATCAGTTTTGCATACTAAGCTGCATAGGGGCCCACAATAGCTGAGACCAGCCCCGTGTACTGCCATAAAAACCTGGATTCTTTCTCTTTCAATCTAGAACATTTCTGTATCAATGTAAATAAAGTAATTTAATTGATGTTCTAATTCTTCATTTAGAATCCTAGATGGCATAGTATTATACATCAATATTTTGTTGCAAGGACATGTAACTCATCACCTCGTTCTTTTATTTTCTTCATAATGACATCTATGGATAAAAACATTTCTCGTTGTACTTCTTGCTCTTAAGATAGAACCACGTCTTCTGAATTTTCCCCACTCATATTTTTCTCCCTTAAAATTGGTATTTAGTCAGTAGCTACAACTCTCTGTTGTAACAGCGTTCTGTATTAGCACATATCTTTGTTTCGTCAAATTGGTTTGCATAGTTTGCATTAATTTAAAAAAGACGGGTTCCCATAAATTTAGACACCATAGAAAATTTAAAAGATTGCCATGAATTGAGTAAAATTCCAGCATCTGATCTCGTTTTACTAGCTACTTCAAATGTCAAATTTGTAAGACGCTTGAAATTTTAACGTATGTATTTTTCAGAATTATTTATGTTATTGTGGTGTTTATTAATGGAGAAATGAATAATCGTTCATTTTTAATTAGTAATCATATATTAAAGAAAAATACAAGCTATATGTGTTACTTTAATGCAATAAAAACAAAGTAAATTTAGCTTTTAATAAGTTACCTTACAATAATTCTATAAAACCTGAAACAGTAATATAATATTTCTACTTGCAATTTAAACACAATATTTGAACCACTATGTCATATAGGTACTTGTTAGCGCATCAGTCTGCGAATGTCCAAATTCCACGCTAAAATTGTCGTGCGAATTTATACTAAATATATTCTGACCAGCGGTGATGTGTTGTTTCTTGTGCAGTTTTCTTATAAAAGCGCCATCTGTGACGTATACCGCTTAATTTTGCAAACAAATAGTTACCTTTTTTGAGTGATTTTAAATTTTTAAACTTTTCTGCGTTAGTTATAACAACCACTATGTAACCAAACAAATGTTGCACGAATCCTTTAATTTAAACTCAAAATTGAGACTCTTTTTGTTTCACTATGGTTTTCCCCTTCAAAAGAAAAGGGGTGGTTTTCGGAAATGTCTGAGTTTATTTTTCAAATGCCCACAAAGGCCGCCCTTTGAATGAGTGCCGCACGGGGCGGACCGCCCCCTCCGCCCCCCTAGCTACGCCACTGCCTACAATAACATAAATAATTCAGAAAAAGGCATAATTAAACATTTCAAGCGTCTTGGAAAATTGTCATCTGAAGTAATGAGTAAAACAAGTTCAGATGCTGGAATTTTACTCAGTTCATGGCAATCTTTTACTTTTCTATGATATCTCAATTTATGGAAACCCGTCTTTTTTAAATTAATGCAAATCCATTTGATGGAGCAAAGATGTGTGCTAAAACAGAACGCTGTTACAGAGAGTTAGAAATATCGACTAGATAGCAAGTTAAATGGAGAAAAATGTGAGTGGGGAAAATTCAGAAGACGTGGTGTTATCTTTAGAGCAAGAAGTACAATTAGAAATGTTTTTATCCATAAATGTAATTATAAAAGAAAATAAAAGTACGAGGTGATTAGTTACATGTCCTTGCAAGAAAATATTCGTGTTTAATACTATACCATCTAGGATTTTAAATGAAGAATTTGAATATCAATTAAATTTCTTTATTTACATTGATAAAGAAATGCTCGAGATAGAAAGAGAAAGGATCCAGGTTTTTTATGCAGTACACTTGGCGGGTCTTAGATATTGTGGGCCCCTATGCAGCTTAATATGCGAAACTGATTGCGTGAGCCCCAGTTTGGGAAGGGATAAGGTATTAATAATGATATGCGACCGCATAGGTTGCAGGAGCCTAAGACCAGCCCTGGCTGTACCTACTTTACAAGAAGACGCATTATGTTAAAAAACGAGGGGAAATGCCCCCTTGATCTATTAAAATATTTGTAACAGTAAATATTGGAGAATTCTTTATCCAAATTTACACTTTTGCTAAGAATTTTTTTCAACTATTGCTATCAATGTATCTAGTTGTGAAAGGAGCTCCTCAAAACTTAAGTTGAAAAAAAATATTTTCGCTCCACAACAAGTGATTTAAGACTACACAATTTTGAAATATTGTCCATATAATTTGGAATATCTTTTGTCTCATTTTGGGTTGGGGGACCTGTAACCCAATAACTTTCTTGTGGCCTTCAAAACAAATTTCATGTGTTTTTATTTGTTTTATAGGTTTTGCGGCCTCTTTTAATATTGCCTACATAAATAGGGTATGCAATGGTAAAATTGTTCCCCACCTTTAACAATGTACTTTGTTTCAATTACCATTATTTATTCATGCTTATTAATTTATAAAAACCATCATATGATTAACTTATTTAAGATGCCATCCATAAATGACGTAACGTGATTTCGGCTGATTTTTCACCCCCTGCCCCCTTGTCACACTGCGTCACAAAACGAAAACTTAGACCCATTCCTCAACGTGACGTGACAAAGTCCCCCCCCCCCCCATACAAGCATGTTTAAAATCATTTTTTTTGTTTGGTCATTTCAATAAGCAGAGGGGCGTGGGATTGAGCCCATGAATAGCCACTATAAAAATGTTGAGAAATTACTAACGCTAAGAAAGTTCTACGCTGGCCTTGAGAGGGAGGGGCACCGCCAGTGTCTATTAAGCCCGAGAATGATCTAATGGAAACATTAGAATCCCCTACGACCTCGAAAAATGAGATGGGATTATTTAAAAAAATTAATTAGAAATTTAAATATGATTTTGGTTTAAGGTTGCACTCTAATATCGTAACACGCGTGAAAACACGTAAATCGTCATTGAATAAAGTATGGGTAATCATATATTTCAGTGCGGCTTTTATTTAAAGTTGCGCGTTTTGAATGACATCAAATGTGTGACTCCCCCCCCCCCGGTGCGTGACGTCATTTATGGGCGGTCCCTAACAGGGCGACATATTGGAGACCGCCCCGGGCGTCAAAAGCTCTAGCTACGCCACTGTATACGGGTAGTGTTAAATTACTGTCGTCTTCCTACATCCTATGGACTAACATCACATAAAAATCAAAGTAGTTCTGCTTGATCTGAATACTCAGTTATTTTCATGAATAGTGAAACCCGCGTCCTGAGGAAAGCTCCACAACTATCCTCATTCAGTGAGAGTTAAAATTACAATGATATAATATTGATATCAGTCTATTTAGTTAAAGATCACATACTTTAATGCACAGATAATATTTTTAAAAAAAACAAAGGGAAAAAAAACAACAACAAAAAAAAACAACAACAAACAAACAAAAAAACAAACAAGCAACAAAAACAAACAAACAAACTATGACCAATCACAAATACCTGCCATGTTATGTGAAATGAAATATTTATTTCAACATGAAATTGCCATTGTTATAAATTAAGATCTTGCCAAGACAAATATACTAAATTTTCTAAAACTGAATAATTTTTAGGCCCATCTAGTTTCATTTATCATTAGAAAGTAACTTGGGTCCAAGAATGCACTAAGTGTGTTAATAGTCCGTGTTTCTGGGTATCTAGATAAAGTCTTGTCTTAGCCCATACGTGAATAACGGGGATCTGTTGCTTAAGTTTGTTTACTTCCAGTTTCTTCTATTCCAGAATGCTTGGTTTTAGTTTCTTCTTTTCTAGAATGCTTGTTTCAGTTTCTTCTATTCTTTCGGAAGCTGTACAATATTTTCGGATGATGTGTGTGAGTAAATGTCTTGTGAGTAGTGTCAGAACAGTTAAGTAATAACACTTCCTTGGGGCTCGTCACTATGACTTGAGCTGCCTGAAAGAATTTCTGTAGGGTCAGATTTTTTCTTGGACACCACATCCAAGCGTTCAGTTCGCTGCTGTGGCTGTGCACGTGGATAAGGGGCTACATCTGGTGTCGTTTGGGTACATTGGTTGGTAACAACAGAAGACAAAGGGATGGTATCACGTGACAGGTTGTAAGAGATGGTCGTCTTTGGAACATACTGATTCGGGCCAGATTGCGTCCTGAAAATTGTATAAGGCGACATTTAAATGTTTCTACCCCGTGAACTTAGCTACAGCGTTACGAGGAACACAGTTATTGTGACGTAACCTGAGGATGTAGATGCCCAGAGGGATAAAATTATTAACTCGCAAAAAAGGGAAAAACTAAAAATAGTTTTAAAAAGTCGGATGCCTTACATAATTATATCTTCTAAGAAATTCACCAAAAATATTAAAAACGAAACCACGGTATTAGAATTGATTGTAACTTGAGAAAAGCTTTCAAGCAAAAATTTTATTTTGCTCAAGCTCCCAAAGGAGTGATGTTTACCTTAATTAACATTAATAAATAACAGGACTAATTGTATAAGGCGTCCACCTGAGTTTTGTGGAAGCCACAATAAAGGCACGGTTCATGCATGTTGGAAGACCATGATACGCATATTTACAATTATTTGCTAAAATTACATCATGTGTGGTTAAACGTTTGTTACCTGCAGTGGCGTAGCTTGAGCTTTTGCCGCCCGGGGCGGTCTTTAATATGCCGCCCTTTTAGGGGCCTCCCATAAATGACGTCACGCGCCGTTCTTTTTTTTTTTTTTTTTGGTGGGGCAACACACATATTACGTCATTCAAAACGCGCAACTTTAAATAAAAGTTCCACTTAAATATACCATTGCCGAAAATGAAGTTTTAGGCTGTGGTTACACTGCACGCGAATTCGCTCATCTAGTATACGCGCGAACGCGCATCTGAAAAGTAATTTTTATGGTGGTTACACTGCAAGCGATTGTTTCAGCTGGTATCGCGCGAATTACATTGTTTGTCTTGACAACAAACTTTAACCTTTATCTTTTTCGCTATTTAAACACACATTTTGTGTGTTTATATAGGCATCACTTAATTTCGTTTTATTTGTTTAGCTTAACAACCACTGTTCACTGTTGTTATTATAATTATAATTAATATTTGCATATAGAATTAGAATATATACAAATCAAATAAGTTTCCACCAATTATTTCATTAGATTATTTAGATGGGTAAAGATCAGAGTGACATGTGGTTAAACACAAATCTTTAGAGAGAGTAAGAGTGTTGAATTTCATTTACATCGAAGTTCAATCGCAACATAAAACATTGTAAATCATTGTTATTTAATACTTAAATAGACTTAATTTTAATACTAATTATGGTTAGGCCGCTGGAGCTAGATACTAGAGTGCCTAGCCTAGAGTTACTGAAGAAGTTAGTCGTCCAAGAAGATTTATTTTAATGAATTTTTCAGGATGAGACCTAAAACATTTCTTTAAAAATTAAATAGAATAAGACCACGTATTAAAATAAAAAAACACTATGACTATGACTAATTTTGGAAATGAATTCTCCTGGAGAAGGACTGGCCTGCCTTGCCTTAAAACACTCAATACTGAGGTGAGGTAAGTTAATTTTTGTTTGAATTTGAAAAAAATAATTTTTAAATTATTAGATAAGGCTAATAATTATTAAAGTAAATTGATTAATAATCTTCTGTACAGAAGGAGCGTCTGTAACATATAAGTATAAGATTAACATTATTTAACAACTTTTTGAAAATCTTGACAAATATTAATGTCATTTGTACTAATTTTGTTAGTGAAATTTTTATAACTTTNGTGTATATATATATATATGTATATATATATATAAATTAAGAATGTAATTGTAATTAATTTTCAAATTCAGGGCTGTATTGAAAGTAACAGATTATTATTTATTATAAAAATTTAGTTTTTTGCTGAGTTGTCTACAAAATATTAGATACTATTTCAATCAATATGTTTTTTTCATTCATCCGACACATTTTAATATATTATAATAATATTAGGGTGGTATTGATATTCATACAGATTATAAGTTTCACATAGTAACAGTTTGCTTTGTCCGCAATTTTAGTTAAAATGATGATTCACTTTTACTTATGTTTTTTTCAGATTCAAATCAACTAACTTAGGACTTCTCATTTTATAGAATAACCACTTAACAATTTCAAAAATAATTTATGAGACCTAATGTTGTTTGGCAGTGTTTTGTTGATGAACATATGCCTTACCCTAATAAAGAAATAATTTATATGCTTCAAGTGCCCCAAATAATCTTGATTAAAACATTACAATTTAATTATATTATTCTTAAAGTTGAATCTCAAGACTGGGTTAACACCAAATGTTATTTTAAAGTGTTGATTTTGGAGCTTATAGTAAGCCCAGGGATTGTGGGGTTTTTATAGAATCAAATATGTAAAATAAAATAGGGCTGCTTTCTCTTACCCTCAACCAAAAGAGCTACCTGGAACCAATACAAAACTACAATATTATATGTATTTACTGGCGATCTTTTATGGGAATATATAATTTATCCATACACATGGTGAAACAGAGAAGTTGAAATTTACAACTTTAAGTACAGTTGGCCCTGAAAAACTTATACTTAATCTAGTTATTTAAAGATCAAAAGCTAATATTGTTCATCATATGTCTTATAATTAGGCCTACTATTGCTCATTACTGTTAAGTAGATTAATCATTATAATTTTAAGATTGCATTTTATGCAACTTTTGAATGTTGTAGAATTGTTATTTATGTTTTTTAAGGCCACCCAATTGTTAACAAAAATTCCATACAGAAGAATGAGGATTGGTATATATTTTTTCTTGAATATGGAACAAGAAAAGTTTTCTTTATTTCTGTGTCTACGCCATAATACTTAATGTATAGCAACTATTTTGTTATTTCTTCTATTTATGTTTTACATGGTGGATAGGTACAATATAAACAATTCACATACTTCAAATAGAGGTATTGAATAATAAAAATTTAACTTTGTGTAAGGCAGCAATTTTATTATTTTTTTAAAATACACAATGAAATTTTATTTTTATGAAGCATGATAGCAAAAGAGTTTTGTTGGAGCTTTTAATGACTTTATTAACCTGTGGATTCCATCTTAATTGTTTGTTTATTGTTACTATTAAGTACTTGAATTTTTATTTTGGGTTAGATATTTGCCCTGAATGCAATAGTTTGCATTTATTTTTCTTCTCTTACTTATGCTCTTAATTCTTATTTGAATACATAAATTTGATGTAAACACTGTCTATGTTAATACAATTACTTTTCTACTTTAGTTATTCATCTTAATCTAGGATTATTTGTAACATTTCAATATACTCTTCAGACTTAATTGTTCTATAGTTTATATAATCATCAGCAAATAACATTTTTTATGCTGTTGATGAGATGCTGTTGGATAAATAATTTATGTAAATAATAATTAAATTGGGGTAGGGGATAGGGGGGAATTAGGAAGATTTCTTGTAAAACTGAGTTTACCATTATCAGTGATGACTTAGAGCCAATATTCTTTAGATACTGTTCTGTGCTTCTTATCAAATCTTGAATCCATTTAATTTAGGAAACAGGTATACCTAAGAGTTAGTGCATGCTGCATACTTTATCTGTTGTCAAAGAAAAATGGTTTTCAAATTTTGATTATAGTTAAGTCACAAAGTATTATTAAATATTACAATATTAGCAATAGCTATTTCTCATTATATTAACAGTTTCAAATAATGCATGTATATATGTATATGTATATATATATTTACTTAAAGTTATTTATTATATTTCATTTTCATGATATTATTTGAATATATCATATATATTTATAA
>MUZC01000029.1:346099-361450 GCA_002072015.1 Radix auricularia | reverse complement strand
AAAGACCAACTAACTTGTCCTTTTTTGATAGATTGTGCCGGGCGCCGTGGCGCCTGCGGCGCCCCCTTTTTTTGGGCGCCTACGGCGCCAACCTTTTTTTTAAAGACCAACTAACTTGTCCTTTTTTGATAAATACGAATTATTAAACTTTATGAAATGTACGCAAAGTATTTATTTAATAATAATAATAGGGGTTGTATTTTGCGCACCGTATTTTGCGCACCGATGCACACCAAACAATGACGTCATCCTATTAAATATTTTTACAGTGCTCATCAAAACACGATTTTTCAACTAAACTAACTGCTGTAGACTGTGGTACATCTCTTGAGCGTTACGTTACAAACATACCCACACCACTGGGCTATTATATATATAATAATTCTAATAAACCGCGCTTTATGACAAACGAAAAGTGAACTTAAAATTGAAACCAAAGATTATAAGAAAACGAAACAATTAGAATTATTTTTTTCTTACGTTTATTTCGATTAATTCGGTAGATGGAAGCGCAGGTACCAAATTTTTCTATTAAATTAAAAATTTCGTGATTGAAAATTTGACACTGCTGTAACTTACCTTTACCACTTATTCGGCTTAAAAAACCAGTGCCGGGGATTTAAAAAAAATTCTGCAGAGCCAGGGATAAATGCCATCCCCGGCGGGGATGGTAAAGGCTATAGCAGAGCCGGGGATGGAGCCTCACAGTGCCGGGGATATCCCCGGCATCCCCGGCGGTAAATCGAGCACTGAATGCAACACATTTTTACATCTATTTACTATTTATCCTTGATCTCCATTATTCTAGCAAGTTTCCTGATTTACTATTTTATTTGTTTTCAACGCATCATCGAAAATGCTCTCGTTTAATTTTTGCGCAACCAAAAGAAACTAATAATAGCCACATAACTAGATAGATCGGCAAACGGAAATATAAACAGATGTGTTAATTTAAATAAAGTGTTTTTTAATGTAAAAATTATTTTTGTTTGAACTGTCGAAATTAACATAACCTAAATAGAATAAAATAATTTCTTGACATGTCAAATTTGAAAAGTGTTGTTGTTGTGTGTGTGTGTTGTGGTGTTTAAAAGAAAGCATAAAGCAATATCAAACCATTATCTGAAATATTAAATGCTAATCGTTAGTTTCTTAGCAATAGCTTCGTAGATCAGCGTAAATAACTTTGCTGTTAAGACAATCTCTGACTCTACACTTCAATCATAATTTATCATTTTTTCCCCTGAGGCTGCAGAGTGCCACACTTAAAATAATTTAACTTTTTTCCCCTTAGTTTGTTGAGTGTATCTGCAATTTACATTGACGTAAATACAATCACAGTGTATCACTGTCTGAATCAAATGTTAATTACTTTTAAGTAATTAAAAGTTAAGAATTTAGTTTTCATTAAATGATTAAACATTATTACTTGTCAGTCTTGATTTAGTCCAGTGGTTCCGAAACATTTTTGACTCATGGATCCCTTTCATAGTCAAAACTTACCCACGGATCCCTCCTTCCAAAAAAATAAATAAATAAAAACTAAATTAATTTTTTTTAAAAACATTTAAAAAAAAAAAAAAAAAAAAAAATTAAAAGCTATTTAAATGAATAGTACAAAAATTACAAATCCAAAATCCAACAGTTGGATGAAGTATTTTTAAAAATTAGTTGATATGATAACTTTTGTTTAAAAATAAAATTGAAAACAATGATAGCTTGGATGAACGTGATGTGATTTTGTTAGCGTATTTATTACCGACTCAATGTTTGTGAGTAGCTCACGCAAATCCCCACGAGCACCAATTTCTATTTTGTTCCTTTTTTTTAATGGTAAGTTTCATAACGCACTGAATCTTTGATCTACCAAATAAGAAGACAGGAAAGCAGTAAACAACTTCTATCCAATAAACAAAAATGCAATATCTTAAATTGGAATCTGATTTGTAACCAGAATCTGTGGTCTCCTAGTTCTAACATTGGTTGGAGTTCTTCATTTAAATAAGCTTCTCTCTTATTAGAATGGATTCAACTGTGTTTGAGATCTGAGTTTGTCCAGATTGTGATTAAATTTGATTGGTTACCTTGTAGTTAGTTCCAAAGTAGTTTCGTTAAAGTTGGTAAATAAATCATTCATAAAGGATATGTCATTTTTTTAGTTAATTTTGTCGCAAACCTTTAACTTTATTTTCCAGGAATCCCAACACTAAATCACAGTGAGAATAAAATTGATTTATAAAAGTACTTTTGATTACAGTCTTCTACATTTTTAAACAATGTTGAATAAATAATATCTCAATGAAGGCATTCCTTTTGATTTTACTTACCGCTCAAATGACATAATCTAGTGAGCCATGCAACCTTTAAATAAGATTTTTTGCAAATAAAAAATTACACAATGTACTGAAAATACATTTGATACAGCTTGTTTTAAGTATGCCAGAAAGTCCTGGGTATTGCTTTGACTTCAAAAAATCTTTTTAATTCATCAAATAACATTTCACCTTTTGTATCTGATTCCAAACATTTAGCCATACTTCAAGTATTCAATAACGCTGTATTGTCGGAATTTTTTCTTCGGGTAACTCAGTGCTGGATTTAGCTGTGAAAATGACTACCTTTTCTAGGCGAAACAACATTGTATCCAGTTAATTATATCACCTAAGATTGTATTTAAATAGTAGAAAAGGTTCCCTATAAAAATTGATCACATTTTTATTATTTTATATTAAACCTTGCGTGGACCCCTGCCGTTGTTCAGGAACTCACAAATCAATTTCAATTTTGCACGCACCCCCTGAATGGTACCGGGGATCCCCGGAGGTCCGTACGGACCCCTTTGGGAACCACTGATTTAGTCGGTCTCGAATGCCGTTTGCAGCCTTGGTGATTTACGTTGCTAAGCTTAGTATTATACAAATTAAATTTGTGCCTACGTACACATTCAGATTGCAGTCGATACCCCCGTACTGATGCACGTACAACCCTTCGATAAAACGTAAGGATAAAAACATTTTTCTCGTTCCATACAATCACACACATGCTCCTCCTCTTCTGGTTTTTGGACGTTCAATGAGGCAGAGGTGTCACAAGTATTAGTGTCACCCAGTGCGGTAGCTCATGGTGTCACCCCCTCACAACCTATCCAATAGACCTCCTCCGATCTGCCAGTGGCAAATAAAGGCAGCATACATAATATTACATTATAGTTTCAACCTTTGTGATACCGTCCCACGGTGTGATCCCCAACTCTCTAGTAACGCCTCTGCAATAGAATGCCTGAACAAGCAAGAAAAGCAAAAACAATATCACCATTCAAAAACTCTAATAAAAATCCATCAATCCATCCCTGAGGAGCTACAGCCCCTGTAGGGCTTGGGATTGCATTCTAATAAAAATGCAAGACATAAATCATAGATAATAGCTTTTAATGTTCTATATAGACATCTATATATAAGATTTTATAAAGTTACACACAGATGTACATTGTTATGTTAACCAGTATTAGCAATTTTGTTATGGTAATCGATGTGTGCTATCTGCTATTATAAACTTTTGGTATGTGTCTATTAATGAATGAAAATTGATTTTCCAAGTGATATTCTGATTATAAACATTGACGCTATACACCTTGATATAAAGAAATTTGTGCAGATTGCCACATTCATTTAAAATATGAATTTAAAAAAAAAATAATGTACATAGCGATGTCTATGTTTACTCTGATAATTTTTAAAGACGACATCAAAAGAAGTCTACAAAGGGCAAAGAGAAAAGTAGAAAACCGCGCCCTAAAACCACAATATAAAAAATAGCTGTCTTAAATGTATGTCTGCGTTACTCTTTACAGTCTCTCTGAAAGTTCACGGAGTGAATGAACGCATACAAAACATCTTGGGATGCACTGTTTTTAAGGCAACTAAAGAAAATATATTAAAAAGTCTTCCAAAAGCATTAAATAATTGTGACAACAAAGAAACATTTAAGAAAAAAAAAAGATTTTTAAAAATGTAGGCTATGTTTTAAGGATTAGAGCAGGACGAGCGGTTTGCGCTTTAAAAAACAATTTAAAAAAAACCCACCATAATTATCATCAACTTTATAAAAAAAAAAACAATAAAATAAAATAATAATTTTTAAAAAAAACGTTGGTAATCATTAGTTTTCATTATTAT
The DNA here is from genome assembly GCA_002072015.1 of Radix auricularia. Classification (NCBI taxonomy): domain Eukaryota; kingdom Metazoa; phylum Mollusca; class Gastropoda; family Lymnaeidae; genus Radix; species Radix auricularia. The sequence continues at coordinate 357,275 of MUZC01000029.1, read as the reverse complement.
CAACTGTTGGGTTGTTGTTTAAAACAAATCATAACGCCTGTTGACATTTTTTCATTGAGAAATATTATTGTGTCTTGGATTTCCTTTCGGTCCCACCAGCCATCAATGGATACAAAATGAATCTACAGCATCAATTTGAGGTGGGAAGAGAGATCACTTTTCTCTCTGCTGGTGTCGTAAAACAGACACGGAAAGAGCGAAGTCGACCGATGACATCATCAAGGTTTGTCATCTCCCGGATGCTTGGGCTGGCACACCAGCACTGGACAGTGGGCGTGGTGGAGAATGTAGTTAGACACCGAGCCCACCAGAGTTCTCCGAACTGAGCCGAGGCCCCGCGAGCCGGTAACTATGCAGGTGGCCTTGTACTCGTCGGCCGCCTTGACGATAGAAGAACCAGCCTCTCCAGAAAGTCGCAGGAGTTTGGCTTCCATATGCTTGAAAATAAAAGGAAAAATAAAGAGAAAATTGATGTCAGTAAGTGGAAAAAAGAGGGGGTGGATGTGAAAGATAGTGATTTTTTTTCAAAAGGGCGGCAATTTCGATTGGTCAGTTAATGTAATTTGTGAAGTGTAGTTAATTGGGTTATAATTCTGGTAATGGGGTTAGCAGGGCCGCCGCCAGGGTGTGAATCCAGGAATTTATTCTTGAGGGGGGGGGGGCGTCATCTATGCTTGATTTTTGTTGTGTCATGCTGATGCTATGCACGTAGATATATTTTCAGACAATTATTCAAGTGACATGTATCAAAAAAGGTAAAAAAATTGAGCGTACAACGAAAATTGACGGAAAATCTTTTCTGCACAAATGAACTGTTTACTAAAGATGTTCTTCGGAATTTCGTGTTTTACGTCACGGTTTTCTAAAAATAATATATTTTAGTCATCACATGCGTCACATATGTGTTTTCCGGTGACTCTTTCACTTATTTGAGTAGATGTAAATATTGGATTTTTTCTTCACTTTTACAAGACGGTCAGATTTGAATGTCTCATTCTAAGCCATACTGTTTAAAATCGACCTCAATGGACAGTGTTGGAGACATTTGGATCCCAAGAGAGTGAAGCTGTCCACAACCTACAAGTTTTTATTGTCGATATTGATGGTAGGGGGAGAACTTGTGACTTGGTCCATGACGTTTGTTTTTTCAAGCTGATTTGCAGCCCAAAATCTTTGCAGTCGTTGGAGAAGCATAACACAAGTTGTTGCAGACCAGTTTTAGTGTGTGCCGCATCATCCGCAAGGAATAGCTCACTATTAGGACATCTATCGTTTTGTTTTGGTTTGGAGGCGGGCAGTGTTGAAAAGTCTCCATCAGCTTTGGTGTGTAACCAGATTACATCACAGCTATCTTTAAATGCGTATCGAAGCATTATAGAAAAGAATATTGCGAATAGTGTTGGTGTGAGTACACAACCTTGTTTATCTCCGCTGCTGACTAGAAAGGCTTCTGACGTAGCCTCATAGAACTGCAATGTGCCCTGCATATTTTCACGTAAGGAACTGCCTGATGATGGCGAATAGGTGTGTGGGATAACGGATTTTTTCCCAGAATTTGGAATAGCCTGTTGCAACTGACTAAATCAAAGGCTTTCGTAAGATCCACAAAGGCAATTTATAGTGGCATCTGCTGCTCTCGGCATTTTTCCTGTATCTGCCGAATGAAGAACACCATGTCTGTGGTTTACTGACCAGCGCGGAAAACACACTAAGATTATGAATAAACTTGAGATACTGAACTCTCTACTCGCGTTATTATGACACGGACAAAGGCCTTTCCTACAATACTAAGGAGTGAGATGCCGCGAAAGTTAATGCAGTCACTCTATCGCCCTTGTTCGTATATAATGTCACTATATTTAATATTTGCATCATTTAGGTCCTGGGGGATGAAGCCCTGTTCCCTGCAGAGGGTCAGAAGCTCGTGCAAAGGTTGTAGGAAGCTGCCTTGCCACTCTTCAGAGCTTCTGGTGGTATACCATCATTCCAATTGGTTTTTCCACAATCTAGGCAGTCTATTGCTTTGCTAAGCTGTTCCTGTGTGGACACGATATCAAGTTCTTCCATGGGCAGCATACCGGGGATGTTATCTAGAGCGGTCCTGCAGACCGTGATAACTGTTGCATACAGTTCCAGATAATGCTAAAACCAGCTTTTTAGCTGTGCTGCCTTGTCTTGGATAATTTATCCACTCTTAGACATTAGAGGGCAACTTTAGACGTCAATGGGCCAGTTGCTTTTTAAAACAATATATTTTCGTACATGGCTTTTGCATTCCCCATGTCTGCAGCTGACTGAGTGCTGGAGCAGAAAATAAGCGAGTAGGTATTGGGAGCATTGACGTGCATGCGACTTTTTGGGCATGCATGTGACTTGGATGATTTTAAGGCATGCAGCCGGTCGGGTGTAGGTTTTGGCTTGTTGGCCATTAGAGCTTTTCTTTTTTACTTCAGTGACAGGTTTCATCTCGTCCCAATTTGCATCAAACCAGTCCGTGTTTTTGTGGGATTTTTTTTAACCAAAGGCGTCCACACGTACCCACTATTCAGGGGCCCCAAAATTTCTAGCGGCGGCCCTGGGTTTAGTCATGGTAACTGGGATAGTCATAGTAATTGGATTAGTCATGGTAACTGGGATAGTCATAGTAATTGGATTAGTCATGGTAATTTTGTTAGTTAAGGTAATTGGGATAGTCATGGCAATTTTGTTAGTTCGGGTAATTGGGATAGTCATGGTAATTTGGCTAGTTAAGGTAATTGGGTACAGTAATTCGGATAACTATTGGAAATCTTCAAACTGTTGCTACCATGCCCCTAATCATTCCCTCCCTCATACCTAAATCATGCCTTCAATCATGCCTCACCTTTGCACTTGACAGTTTGCCTTTGATCTGTGTCAATATTTTGTCCACCTCCGCTTCGCTCTGCTGTATCATCCTGGACATGACGCTGGAGTCAGTGGACATGACAGCTGCAGACAATGAAAACAAAATGTCAATTCTCTGAGTAAAACCAATCAGCTGTCAAAGTACAATAAGATAGTATCATTTTTATCATCGCCTGGAAGATACAACGCCTGATAATGACCAAAAGAAATCAAACATTTTGAGTATCAGAGCTAATGTTTGTTCCCTTGGAAACATAACCGCTGTAAGAAAATGATCTGAGTGTCAGCAATACAAATCTACACAAATAAAAGCGAAAGCCCTGATTGACTGACTCACTGACTCATCACTAATTCTCCAACTTCCCGTGTAGGTAGAAGCATGAAACTTTGAGAAGTTGTTGGCTACTACTACTACTACGAAAATTGGCAAGAAATAATTTTAAAAAGATCGTTCGTGTGGGGCCGGGGACACAAAAACTTTTTTTTCCTAATATGGGCTCTATATAATTTGAAAATCACCAATTTTCCTATTTTCCGTGTAGTTAGAAGCATGAAATTTTGGAAATTTTTAAAGTACATACTCCCCACGATATTTGGAAAAAAAAGAGTTAAATTTACCACTCATGGGGGCCGGGGCCCTAAAAACGGGTTTTTCTTTATATGAGAATTTAAAAAATTGAACATCACTAACTCTCTTATTTGTGGATACTGGCTATTGCCTGGAAAGAGCTCAATAGAATTGGTCCTTCTTCTTGAACATCAGTCTTGAATTGGTGATTTTATTTTAGTGTTATTCTCTATGGAAATGTGCCCCCCTCCCGGATGTACTTATAGCTATAGCCAATAGTTTGATATGTTTTAATATGATTTGTAATATAAAAATTTGTGTAATAAATGGATGCGCGTGGAACATATGGATATGTTGCANATATATATATATATATATACATACACACACACACACATACACAACTAAACAATTACTTTTGTTTGTAGAAATTACCCATCATAACATCATTGCTTTCGTGTCTGACGATATACATAACAACATAACCACTTTCATATACATTGTATAACTACAATCACTCATACATAACAACACCCTCAAGTTCTAATGTACCTACGACAATCATACTTAACAACAACTTTACTCGCAAAATTACTCGTAAATATCAAAGGAATTGGTTATCATGGATCAGAAATGTAACCAAGGAATTTTTCTTTCATCGACAAATAGACAGTCAATGATTTCTTGTTCTGTCAACGCTAAGTATACTTTTATTTTCTCAGTAAAGTTACAATTGAGTGGAACAATAAATATATCTTAAGGGAATATCAATAAAGTTTACTCACGGGTTCTCAGGATACTTTTATAATCCGGACAGTGTGCAACGATTATGGTCTGGCCAGGCTTGTACAAGAAGTCCATGTACCCTGGATAAAACAAATGAAAGGTCGCATGTAATTAAACAATGAGGTTAAAGTTAATGGTGCATGGAATTATTAAAGATATCAACCATTATGGAGATGGATTAAAGCCCGCATCTAGTGACGAGGCAAGACCTCACTTGGAACCCTCAGAGCAAAGAAAAAGGAGTCCACCCAAAATGACCTCCAGAATAAAACTGGAGGCAGACACCAAAAAAGAGTGGACACAAATGAGGGACAACTGTAGAGACTGGCTCAAGACCGGGATGCCTGGACAGCATTTCTTTTGGGCCGATGTCACAGACGAAGGGGATGATGATGATGATGTGTACAACTTTTACAAAAGAAAATACACAAACTGATTGTGCAAGAAACAATAAATTTAAGCTTTATTCATAAACTAACACTTTAATGAATTTTAATACAGTTTTAATACTGTTGGCATTAAGATTTATGAGAATTTTTAGCTATTTATTTTTTAAAAAATATTTGGAAAATATTGTGGTGGGTGGGGGGACTAGGGGAACTCAAATACGGTAAGCAACATTAAAAATTATGTTAGTGACTCCAAAATGAAATCCTAAATATTTCACACCTATATTTTCCTTACATAAATGCTACAAACACGAATACGAATAAGGTTTGTAATTTTTAACATCTGATAATCATATAACTATTGTAACTTTAAAGTACTCACAGTCAAAGGCGTAGAAAGAGTGCTCGCTCCCATCCATGGCTATCATGACGACGCCGCTGCTGATGTTGCTGCCGCCTACATCTCCCATGATCAGAATTTATCTCGTGGTCCTCTACACGCCTTGACAAGGCAACTCGTGCTTGGTGTCTAGTATTGTGACAAGACGTTTTCTGATTGCGCTGTTTCAGTTAACTAGTAAATCCTTCAGATTTTGTTAAAACATTCAGTGGTTAAAACAACAGCTGGTTAAGAATAAGATCCCTGTGTACCACAAAGTCTTTTGTTTGGTTAAAGGTAAAACATTTAAAACATTGCAGCAACCTCGCTGCAACAGGTACGGGAAAAAAGCCGAACGCGTGTAAAGGCCGAATTAGGTGGTGTACTGTGTGTCAACTTATTTGTTCTGAATGGCAACTCGTGTGTAAGGATCTGTAAGAGATAGGAGATATGTCACGTGTCGAGACTGCATTTTTTTCTTCTGGGGAGGCACACTTGATCATTTATCAAACACAAGATTGGGTTATCGCACCCGAGGAGTGTGTTATCACATGGTTACAAGACAGTCTCAGTTATCAGAACTGAGGAGTGTGTTATCACATGGTTACAAGACAGACATATTCTGGTCTGTGTCTCAGTTATCAGAACTGAGGAGTGTGTTATCACATGGTTACAAGACAGACTAATTCTGGCCTGTGTCTCAGTTATCGGAACTGAGGAGTGTGTTATCACATGGTTACAAGACAGACAAATTCTGGTCTGTGTCTCAGTTATCAGAACTGAGGAGTGTGTTATCACATGGTTACAAGACAGACAAATTCTGCTCTCTGTCTCAGATATCAGAACTGAGGAGTGTGTTATCACATGGTTACAAGACAGACAAATTCTAGTCTATGTCTCAGTTATCGGAACTGAGGAGTGTGTTATCACATGGTTACAAGACAGACTAATTGTGGTCTGTGTCTCAATTATCGGAACTGAGGAGTGTGTTATCACATGGTTACAAGACAGACTAATTCTGGTCTGTGTCTCAATTATCGGAACTGAGGAGTGTGTTATCACATGGTTACAAGACAGACAAATTCTGGTCTGTGTCTCAGTTATCGGAACTGAGGAGTGTGTTTTCACATGGTTACAAGACAGACAAATTCTGGTCTGCGTCTCAGTTATCAGAACTGAGGAGTGTGTTATCACATGGTTACAAGACAGACAAATTCTGGTCTGTGTCTCAGTTATCAGAACTGAGGAGTGTGTTATCACATGGTTACAATAAAGCCAACTTCTAGACAATGTCTGATTTATCATAACATGGTTACAAGACCAATTCTGGGCAATGGCTCAGCGATGGGGTTTTAAAAACGAATAAGAAAGTGTAAGGTACTTTTAAAACTAAAAGATTTTGTAATGTTATCAGTGGTGTTATGCGTTATGTTATAAGCATGGGCGTAGCTAGGAATTTTTCCGGGGGGGGGGGGATCAAGTTTTTAATTTAACTGCCATTACTATACAGGTTTAATTTTCAATTAAATTGAAGTTAAATACAACATAAGAGCCGAAAAAAGTCTTAGGAATTAATAAGACTCACAAATTAGCACTGTAAAAGCTAAAATACAAAATATTAATGCATTTAATAAATTAAAAACGTAAGATCTCACGAGAAATTAAATGTTGCTGTGAAATAATATACGTGTAAAAACAGCAGGATTACCAAAGATGGATATCTGAAAATTTTTACAGTACAGGCTCAGCGGCATGCATGATTTAGGAATTCGTGGAAAAGTAATTTTTATGACCTGTTAGAGTTTCGTGCAATCTGGAGATGAAGTTATTGGTAATCATTTGTCAATTGTTTTTTGTAGTGTCAAGTATATCTCGGCAACTATGCGAATAAATATAATTGAAATTTGTGAGTCCTTCTTGTGTGAAGATATTGTCCGTGAATGAAATAATTCAGTTTCATTTTCTATACTTGCCGACGAGACAAATGACTTGGTGTTACATGTGTCAAAAAACAAAATGGTAAAATTATGGTCACAAAAGAATACCTGAGATATATTCCAATCGTTGATAGAGCAAATTTATTAGAATTTGAAATAGATACGACAATGCTTGTTGGTCAAGGATACGGCGGATGTTCTACAATTGCAGGTAAATGAGGATTCCAAGCAAAGTTTTAGAAAAAATACCCAAAAGCAGCATTTGTAGGCTACATTGCAGCTCACATAAATGAAATCTTGCAGTGAACGATTTAAATATGATGATGTGCATGCTATACAAAACACAATAGGAACAATTAAGTCAAGTATGTTTTTACGAGAAAGTAATCAGTGAAGAAAACTAAGTCGAAATGTTCCTTTGCTATGATGTTGCTTTGTGTATTTTTGCTGAAAATGTGACAGGAAATGTATTTACAATCACTAAATTAATTTGTAATCAGTTATACGTGCATATATAATTCTTTTTTATGTTTGATGTGTACACTGTCTTCACTTTTATTAAACATGATAGCTATTACTGCTATGAAACGTTGAAAAACTTTTAAGCACACCCCCGAAAAGGTTTCTTTCATAAATGTTTTTAAAATACTACTTATAGGCGGCCAGAAACTAAATTGTATTTTTTCTTCTTATCTTAGATATATACCCATATTTTAAATAATATCCACTGGGTTATGGAATGATCTGGACCAAACGTAGTACTTAAAAACTTTAGGGTTTATAAACATGCAATTTAACTCGTGAAAAAATATAATTAATCAAAATTAATCTTTAATTTTTTACAGATTAACAGAACAAAATAGATTTAATCAGTACCGGGCCTAATATATATATATATATATTCGATTTTTACACGATTTCACAAACACTGACATATATCTCAATTCTGGTCTAGAGTGAAATCTTCAGGCCTCCGGGCTAATGAACTTTACATTTTGCATAGTTTTGGGCAAGTTTTGGCGCAATGAAACTATGGGGGGATTGGGACTTGAGTTGAGACAGTACACTATACACTGACCTGAAGTTTTCTGGGGTTAATAAAAATAATTACCATTCAATTAGATAAGTGTTCATATTTATATGGTATGGCATCTTTCCGTCTAAGAAAGACGATATATTTTTATATCTTTAGATAGCAGCTCTCAGTTTTCCTTAAACGTTGTAAAAATGTATCATAAACTCGGGCTACTAATCAATGGAGATAATTCTTGTAGAAGACATATAAATAGACAACCACAATTTAACTTGCTGGTAATTTACAAATGCTCCTGGCCTGGCGCTTCTCCCTATTACAACTCACTGTCTGCATGCTGCCGCAATAGCGTGTACCACTTTTGAAATGTTTTAGATTGATTTGTTTTTTATTCTTTTCAATAACCAAATCTTCTGATTTAAAAACAAAAAAAAACCCGACAAGTTTATTCATAAGTATCACAAAAATAAACATTACAAATCATGCAAGGATCAAGTATTGATAGTCGTATTTTTAGAAGAATATAAATTACTAAATAATAGTAAATAAAAACTGCACGATCGTGTCGAAACGCACCGGAATGTACAACATAAACAAAACTTGCAACACACAAAAGCACACAGCTCGCAACACACCAGGGATTTTGTTGTCGATGAACAAACCTCACAGTCATGCGAGTGTGTTGATGTGTGTGTACGTGCGCGCATGTCCCAAGCTATTGCCACGATCGATATTTTCATTAGAAGCATCCTTCTCGTGGATGTGCTGTAGCCACTAATGTCACGTGACTTTATAAACTGGCTTTGGGAGTCGGAGAAGGTGACAGTTAGAAAGAACAGTGCTGCCAGCGCTAAGTTTTTCAACCTAGATATTATATTTTTTCGACATTGCTAGGTTTTTCTAGGTGTTTTATTTTAAAAAAATATCCAAAATCTAAGTTTTTTAAAGATTTAAACAAAATATAAACACATGATTTGAAAGCACGCAAATAAATAAATTTGTGTAGTGAATATTTTTTAAAAGAATTATTTTCAAAAATAAAAATAAACAGTTGGTGGCAAGAGAATTTTTGTCCACTCTATACCCTTACAATATTATATATATATACCACTGAATTTTAAAGGTGGCGCTGTTTTCATCTGCTACGGTTTTCTCCAGGGTTGCCAACTCAATAAAATGACATTTACGGACAAATATAACACATCTCAACATAATTTACGGACAAAAACACCTTTTTACGGACAAATTTAACATAAAATGTTGACCTTAAAACGAGCGAATATGAAGCTTAATCCAAGCATTAAAGCAATAAAATGTTAAGTATCCACATGAGCACGGCTCTATTACCAGGCTCATATTTTATAACGTTAGTTTATTGTAGGTCATTCATCATCAGTGACTGTTTAATTCTTCCTGCTTGTGATCATAGAATTATGAAACATTCATACTGTCGATCATTGTAGGAGTAATTTTTCCCGGTCCATTTCTCACAGTCAGTAAACTTTACGACATTGGAATGGACACTGTGTTTCTCAAGTTGTTTTTCAATAAACTAGTATCGGAAAAAAAATGGGTTCTACTTCTGCTGTTCCATGTGGAAGCGCCAACATTGGTCGAGAGGTAGCGCGCTCGACTGTCATACCGATGGTCACGAGTTCGGATTTGTTCCCGGGGCCTGAGGAGTCCCCGAGTCACCCAACTCTGAATGGGTACCTAACTTTACAATAGTTAGGCGGCTGGGGTAATGCGTGGAACCCCTATAGCCGTAGCCTGTGACCGCTGCATCACTTGCCAACAGATCATCTCTCATGGAACTGAGGAGTGTGTTATCACGTCTATATATCTGAGATAAGAAGATGGTGCAAACTTCGAAAGTAGCGGAAATCTGTACTCTTTGTTTTTGTTATTTCTAGTCATTTGACCAATTTGATCACAGAAAGCACCATTATGCTTTAATCCACAATTTGGTAGTAAATAAACTCGGCCTCTAAAGAATCAAAACCTGCTAGAGACACAATTTGTGGAAAAAGCTGGGCCAAAATTTCCGACTGTTCCACCGTAATTCTGTTAGTGAGTTTTATTTAGTATGACATGAGCTTCAGCACTCTATTGCTAATAGTAATAAATAGGCCTAATAAACATTCTTTTCTGGATTGCACCGACTGCATTGGTATAAAATGCAAGAACATCAATATAAACTTTTCAACAGTCGATTAATCATCTACTTTTGCAGCTGTAGTTTGTTCGATCGCCTATGAATATTTTATCGCGTGATTTAAAGCTTTTACTTTCCTAGCTAACTAGAAAGCTTTTAAAGTTTACTAATAGAGCGCGGGATGCAACTAAAACAATTTAAAAATTAAAATTTGAATCAAGAAAATAGATATCACAAACATGATTTACTGCTTTAATTTTTTTAAACGTTGAGATTCCACGATTTGTCTTTTGTCTTTTTTTTTTTTTTTTTTTTTTTTTTAATGGACGTCTTAATTTTTTTATGGAATTTTACGGACAGGCAATTTTACGATAAAATCTTTACGGACTGTCCGTGGTTTCCTCTGAAAAGTTCTGTTACAAGATAAAACAGCTTTAATGAACCCAAATATTTAGATTTATTAGACTTCGTGACAAATTTAAAAACTCTAACATTTCCTTCTGCCTGCGTTTGAAAAATACTCTCTCAAGTAAACACTGTATAGACTATATGTAATCTAATACAAACCTCAGATAGGCACAGTTACAAAAACACTTCTCCTATTTCGTATGCGACGAAAAACATTTTAAAAAAATTCTTTCTTTCCATGTGTTATAAAACAAACACACACACACACACACGCACATGCACGCGCGCACACACACGCACACAAAGACACAAACAAAGAGAGCGGATTATGGAAAAAACAAGGACGAAATCAAACGATGGAATTGTTGGCAGAAAAACTACAAAAAATTGACTAGTGGGATATGTAAGTAAATATTAGCTAAAACTACACATTAGTCTAGCTCCCCACATACACAGTAGTCTATCTCACCTCACTTACAGGTAGCCTAGCCCGCCCCCTCACGCACACACAAACACGGTAGTTTATCTCACCTCATTTACAGGTAGACTAGCCCGCCCCCTCACGCACACACAAACACGGTAGTTTATCTCACCTCATTTACAGGTAGCCTAGCCCGCCCCCTCACGCACACACA
>MUZC01000029.1:298152-329248 GCA_002072015.1 Radix auricularia | reverse complement strand
TATATATATATATACATATATAAAATAGTTAAATATGCCTATATATATATATTTATATATAATATGATATAGTTCAAGTAAATATGAGTGCTAGTCTCTGTATATAAAATTTAAGGCAAGGAAATTAAAAATGGCGATGAAAATACAAAATTATAAGAATTGATTTCAACTTTATTTGAGAGATATTAATGTAATTGAACAATGATTTTGAAGTTTACTTTTTTCCATTCTAAGGCTTTTAATAGCAATTTTTGTTAATATCAATGTTTTTAAAAAAATGAGTTCCAAAATTTGGTAATGATACATTAAAGAAAAAATATATATGTATTCAAGGAGGTTATTAAAGACATAAAAAAAGCAGATACCAAAAATTTGACCAACAGTAATGGCGGATTAGACTCTTTAATGTTATTAGTTAGAAATAAGAAAATACTGAGCCTCTTAAAGAAGACAAAAAGGTATACTCTCTCAAAGTTGTAACTTCTGTTTATTAAGGAAAAATGGATTAAGTTTTTATAATTATGTGAAAGTTTTTTATAAGCAAGTTTTATTTCAAAGTAGAATTTTAATCAAATTCATTATGTGCAGAAATTTATAGAAAAAAATCAGTTGAATTTTATATTGCAACAGTTACAACTACAGTTAATGAAATATCAGTGAATGAAACACAAAAGCACTATATTGGGAGTGAGAATAGCTAATAAGACAAAGCTGGACAGAGAACAAAAAATGAAAGTGAACAACAACCATAATAGCTATTGGGGAATCTAGATTTCTTTAAAAATAAACACAACCTAATGCTCAATGTGTGGCCAGTGAAGAAAGAAAATAAATATTTTGTTTTAAATACATAGTTATTAAATCCAAGAATGTCTTCACTATTCAATAAAATCAGGTAGCCATAATATTAAAAAAAATGTCCACTGAAATTAAAAACAAAATGTAATTTACTTTTCTACAAGTAGCTTTAAAGTCCACTTCCTTGTTGTGCACTCCAAGAATAAAGGTTGAACTGATGACAGTAGTAAAATGTTGACACTTTAAAGCTTGCCAGTTGTTAGAACAGTTTATTGTTATTCATGCAAGAAAAGTATGCCTGATTCTATAACAGATGTTCAATAACATAGTATTCATGCAAGAAAAGTATGCCTGATTCTATAACAGATGTTCAATAACATAGTGTTAGACAAGAACCACCATTGAATCTCAACACGCATAACTATTAGCTCAAAATTTATCACACAATGATAAGTGGTCATGCTTGAGTGGGACTGACAAACTATAGTTGGACAGACAAACTTCAGTGGGACTGACAAAGTAAATATTGATATTTATCTTAATATACAAATTAATTATTACTATAGCAGTCAGAAGGAGCACTTTAGTTTAATAACATTTTGCATTTATGCAGAGTTAAGTTCCACCATGGTTATCTAATACTAACTGCTAGACCGGAACCCTAAATCAACCTCAGACTATCTACCAACTTTTCATTCTTGTAGTAAAGTGAATTCCACTTTGTACCATAAAAGAACTGCTCAGGGAATACAAGAACAGGACATCTTTTAACATTTGTGTGTGGAGTGTGTACAAACAAATTAACTCAAAAATGGATATTTTCTTTACAAAAAAAAAAGGATTTTTGTTGACATCTTAAAAGAGAGTGAGTTTATACATATCACAGACAATGTAATAACAAGGTGGTCAAAAGTACAAGTCATCAAAATCAATTAAACAAACTGGTTTTGTTATGTGACCTTACAATTGTAAAAAATATTACTTTAAATAAAATATCTTATTTTCACGCATATTCTCTGTGGGTTATACCAGATTTTACAAACCCTAATACCCCTCCCACCCTGGGGGTATATCCGAGAGCGGGGTATCTGAAATTTTTAAACTGAATAATGCATCAATGTAATCAATGGCACTATTACTTGCAAAACAAAAATATAAAATTAGATTCTGTATAACTTCTGGTAAGTTTTTTTCCCAATCTACATGTAATCGTTTGATGTTACATATCTAATTTTACAATGTGGCAGGCGATAATAGAGTGGTTTAGAGTGATATGACTTCTCAAATGTGGTGTGATAGTGCGGGATATAAGAGTGGGCGGGTTATAACACAATTTTTTTTTACAGGATCTAAAAATTCTGAAGGGTATATGCTAGGGCGGGTTATCTGCGTGTGCGGGAATATGCCTGAAAATAGCGTTACGCTAAGTGTGAAAAAGTAGAAATCTAAGGAATAATTACTATTTTTGAAACAAAGGTGAAATATTACTAACAATCTGGAAAATCAGTTACTTTGAGGAGAAAAAGGTGAAGTCATGCCCACAGTTATTTAAAGTGATATATAGTGGTCCCCTAGGAATTTCTATGTATGTGTTAAGGTACAACAATTTTAAAAATATGTATATATAAATATACAATACGTATTATGGTCTTCTACACTCAGCAACAACAGTGGTACTTGGAGACGTGAATCCAGTAATGATGACTACCATAATGACAGACTTGTGTAGTTCAATCAACGTGATGTTGAAGATTTATTGCTCCTGCACAAAGAGGCCTAAATAATTTCAGGAGTCCAGAATTTTTACCTTTTAACTGATGGTCCTCATCTTCCTCTTGGGCTCACTAGAGGAATCTTTCCCATGATCACGGCACTTAAGAGGCATTATAAGGGCTTAAAAGAAAGTTTATTTCAAAAACAACACTGAGACTTGCTAGACACAGTGGAAAGCGTGTATGAGAGCGCCGAGATAAAGCAAGGGCAGAAGCTGGGTATGTACAGTGTGTTTGAGGGGAAAATCATTTCTAACATGGATCACAATATAACAATTCCACTATATAGCTGCCAATATGACAGTATATTTTTGAATAATATTTTTCTTTTAATATTTTTTTAAAAATCAGCAATGCACTGCAACTGCCAAACGTGAACCGTGAAGGGGTAAGGGATTACTGTATACTAATACCTTAAAAAAATAATATATTAAAATTAGGTTTTGTTGTTTTAAGATAATTCATTTCAAAAAAATTTTAAACAATAAATTATAACTTAAAAAATAAAACTGTCTGGGTTTATGTTTGTTTTATTTGATGCCAACTTATAAGAATAAGAAAAGTTGAAGCTGGTGACATAAAATACATTTGGAATGTCTTCATTATTGAGATTAAACCTAAAAACACATTTTTAAAAAAAAGTAAGTACAGTTATAGTTTAATTTATATGGTTGTTAAAAAAATATATCTTCTATATATATATAATTCTCATCATGGTCCGACCATGCCGGACAACAAGCAAGTAGCAAGCTGTCTGACCCCGCCGACCAATCAGATTGCAAGAAAAGTTAGTGCACATCGAGACCAACAATTTGTTGAATTGAGGTTATTATTATGGTCTTTCAGAACAACAAAATTACATGTATTTTGTGGCATAGTGGCAAGTAGTGGTTATTACGTTCGCCTTACACGCGGAGGTCGCAGGTTCAATCCCCAGCTAAGACATTACTTTTTAAATTTTTTTTGTTTGTGCCCGTTCTTTTCCCCACTTTCTTTTCGATCACCATAACAAGCACAAGACGAGAGGAAATAAGCTTGACGAATGGCCTTTGTCAGGTTATGCCAATTAGTTTATGGTTGCCAAGCTAGGGTGGTTTGGGGTGGCAAGTGGCTAACCACAGTGCACATGTTTCCAGATCAACAATGTGTTGCAGTTTTCCCTCGCATCGGAGGGTCATTCATGCTGTTCTGATTTTTTCCTGATGTAGTTTGTGTCTGTTCACCCCCACACTTTCTTTGCACTATCTATCAGCAAATCTGTGGCATATGCTACGACAGGGGCATCTTGTTTATAATATTATTGAGTTTTTCCTAATTTACTAGCTTAGGTTTAGAAAATTTAACATAAACATGTTAAAATTAAAAGTAAACAGTGAAGTAAAAAATTTACTATTCTAATTCAAACATATAAAAAAATGTTTATTCTTTAAAAATGAAAATGTTAGTAACTACAGTTATGTATACAACTAACATTGAAATTTTTAGCATTTAATGAATAAAGTTGTTCTTTCTTAAGCTTCTAATAAAAATAAATTCAATAATATTATAATTTACAGCTTTTCTTTTACCAATAAATTTCATTTACTCCGATTTGAATTTTAAAATAATACTGAATGCCAGTATCCTGCAATAGCTCAATGGAGTCAAAGTTACTGTGCTGATGCAGTGGTTAAGTTCCACATCTTTGGTCGTCCTTGCTGGAACTCTCCATTGCCCTCTGCAGCCATCTGCTGTTTGTATTCTAACAGAGCATTCAGGCTTAAGGGTTGCCACGGAGACTCAAGCAGATTACTGTGGCCTCGAAAGCCTAGTATTGACCTTTGTCCACTTTCGGTTGTTTCTTATATTTAGAAATACAGATGAAAAAAATAAGATAATTATACTATTTTTATTTCTTGTGGGACTTTGGTAAAAACTATATATCAAGTATATCTCACAAGTAAAATCTTTTCTTTAGTACATGTCTTTTCACAGTGGTGCACAGATTGTAAACGTTAATGTATTCCAACAAAGGATTTTTTTTGCAGTTTGCTACTGTGTTTTTAAAGGTGATTTGAGATGGAGACCCTTCGCAATTTTTGCTTTTACATTTTTTTACATCTATATTTATTTTAAAAATGTTTTTTTTTGACATGATATAAAGCTAATATTTTTAAAAGTCTAAAAAGAGAATTGTCAAATATTTTAATGTTTCTTTTTTCAAAATTTTAGCGTGATGCATTCAAATAATCACAACTAAGTGTCTATTCTAATTATCCAGTTAAATTGATAACTTACTGTAAAAAATAAACAAAAATTGTTTTTCTAAAAATCATTACTTACGTCTGTTACTGGACTCATGTGATCTGCTAATATTAGGCAAATGTCCACTAAGTGGCCTAGGAACCACTTCAGTTCCTATAAAATCTGTTTTGTTTTTGTCTAGACCCAATTTGGAGAGAAACCCTCCTGCAGTGATGCACTCCTCTTCTGTTAAGAAATGATATCTGCAGCAAAACAAAGCAAGTAGTTTTCTCCATCATAATCTTTACATGACGGGTAAACTATTCAGTTAGTTATTACATATTTAATGTAATGTATTCTTAAATTTTTATACTGTTGCTGAAATAAATTTTTTGCTCCAACACAAAATTAAAACTTTAAAACTATTGTCGAGGTGAGAATCCCTGACTGCGGCACTAAGGCGTGAGATGCGGGGAGGGGAGCGTAAGGTGTCAGAGAGGGGTTAGGGTGGATGTTTGGAGCAGGTGGAGGTCAGTTAGCGTTGGGCCTTCAGTGCAGAGTCTTCTTTGGCTAAGTTTGTTAGCAGAACTCTCGCACTGATGGTTATATATATTGAATGTGTTATGCACCTATACTTATATTAATAAACTACATTTAATTCCTAATGATACTTGTTCTTGTGAGTGTGACGGTGTAATAGTTCACAACCCCCTAGACAACGACGCCACACAAACTACATTTTGTGACAACTATTAAACAGTAATCTAAAGAATTACTTATTTTAAAAAAATCAATTTCTGTTTTGAATCTCAAACTTTTAAGGCGTTGGTTCGTGTATCAATTTTGCCTAAAACTTGTTTTTTTCAGAATGGCATACAACCAGATTTGGTTAACAATACATTTGTTTATTTAATTTAAGAGAGAAAAAAAACAACATCTAATATACAAAGCTGTGCTGAAACTAATGCCCCTAAAGGGAGACATCTTTTTGTTGTAGAAAAGAAAGATCACACAGAGTATTATTTCAAAGGTGAGCAGCTCATAGAGATGACTGACCTGGGCTCTCTCCTAGGTGCTCGTCGAGATACAATGGAGTTCCACACATTCTCCAAATCCTGAGTGACATCTGAGCTGACTGGACTAAGCACTGAGATAGGATTCTTCCTCTTTTTAACGGATGCCATTGACTCCTTCATGTTTTCTTTCTCCTCTCCATCACAGATAGCTTTCATGGACAATTCAGGACGATTAATCCATCGCATGTAGGAAGCATCACTTTCAACCTGAAACATTTAAAATTAGATCACTCAAGTCATCTCTATTTAAAAGAAAATAGTCTATAAAAAAACAAAAAATTATTAACGTTGGCTTCACCAGTCTAAATAACAATTGTTCTGCCTGACCCGACAAACTTACAGAGGCACTATCATCCCAAGGTATAAGATATTTGTCAATGCTCTCTTTTTCTCCAGACACATCAGGCAAGGGGTTGTTGTGTAACAGGATGTTGCTGCGGTCCTTGTTGGTCTGGGATGAGCGATACATCAGCTCTGTCTTGTGGCGCAACAGCCGAATATTTTTGAGGAGGGACTGGTCCATCAACAGCTTGAGGTCAGGGACCTGCAGTTATACAATAAAACACTGGTTGAGGTCAGGGATCTGTAGTTATACAATAAAACATTGGTTGAGGTAAGGGACATGTAGTTATACAATAAAACATTGGTTGAGGTAAGGGACATGTAGTTATACAATAAAGCACTGGTTGAGGTCAGGTACCTGTAGTTATACAATAAAACATTGGTTGAGGTAAGGGACATGTAGTTATATAATAAAACACTGGTTGAGGTCAGGGACCTGTAGTTATACAATAAAACACAGGTTGAGGTCAGGGACCTGTAGTTATACAATAAAACATTGGTTGAGGTAAGGGACATGTAGTTATACAATAAAGCCCTGGTTGAGGTCAGGGACATGTAGTTATACAGTAAAACATTGGTTGAGGTAAGGGACCTGTAGTTATACAATAAAACACTGGTTGAGGTCAGCGACATGTAGTTATACAATAAAACACTGGTTGAGGTCAGGGACCTGTAGTTATACAATAAAACATTGGTTGAGGTAAGGGATATGTAGTTATATGATAAAACACTGGTTGAGGTAAGGGACCTGTAGTTATACAATAAAACACTGGTTGAGGTCAGGGACCTGTAGTTATACAATAAAACACTGGTTGAGGTAACGGACATGTAGTTATACAATAAAACTCTGGTTGAGGTCAGGGACCTGTAGTTATACAATAAAACACTGGTTGAGGTAAGGGACCTGTAGTTATACAATAAAACATTGGTTGAGGTAAGGGACATGTAGTTATATAATAAAACACTGGTTGAGGTAAGGGACATGTAGTTATATAATAAAACACTGGTTGAGGTCAGGGACCTGTAGTTATACAGTAAAACATTGGTTGAGGTAAGGGACATGTAGTTATATAATAAAACACTGGTTGAGGTCAGGGACCTGTAGTTATACAATAAAACATTGGTTGAGGTAAGGAACCTGTAGTTATATAATAAAACACTGGTTGAGGTCAGGGACCTGTAGTTATACAATAAAACACTGGTTGAGGTAAGGGACCTGTAGTTATATAATAAAACACTGGTTGAGGTCAGGGACCTGTAGTTATACAATAAAACATTGGTTGAGGTAAGGGACCTGTAGTTATATAATAAAACACTGGTTGAAGTCAGGGACCTGTAGTTATACAATAAAACATTGGTTGAGGTAAGGGACCTGTAGTTATATAATAAAACACTGGTTGAGGTCAGGGACCTGTAGTTATATAATAAAACCCTGGTTTAGAATCTCCTCTTTTGGCTTTGCTAAAACTTAAAAGCAAACAATAGCATGCACTTAAGCCAACATTATTCCTGAAATTCATTTCATCACATCAAAGCAACATATCAAATATACTCACATCATGAGATACAGTAAAGTTGCGAAACACAGGCTTTTTATGTTTAGTGATTCCTTCCCTGACATGGGAGCTGACAGCATCCTAATCAAGTGGAAAATATTGGATTTAAAGATGATATTTAAATGGAACAGAATCTTGTGTTTCTTCCCAGACCTCTATTATTTTTTTATTACTTCACTAAGCAAGAAAATAAATTATTTGTAGGCTGAATAGGGCTAATTACTAATAGAAGCACAAGCTAAATGCAGTGGCGGATTTAGCTTTGTCTGCGTGGGGGGGGGGGGCCAGGAGAATTTTAGGGGGCGCCACAAAATTTTATTAATATCAGAGCATTGAGTAACTACTAGGGCTGTTAACGATTAATTTAAATTTAATTGTTAACTTTTGAACAATAAACGATTAATTAATAGTTAATTTCAATTAAAGCCAAAAATTTTAATTTATGATGTCATAAGTAACACTCATTTCACGTTCTTGTTGAAAATCTAAATAACACTGGCATGTCTCCTTTATATATCTACTTTTCACCAACTACGCAAAAAGACAAGTGTGTTGACATTAATTGGTTCAAGTGATGAGCGGATCTAATTGACAATATAACCAGCCGAGCTGAATAATCATTCACATGGAACTGAGAAAACTTAAACTGGTATGCTCAAAACGGTCTGGGCAAGGAATGACCTTATCGGATATCAGTGTTCATTAATTTTCCACCATTGTACAGGATTAATGGATTCAAGAACTTCCATCTCCATTTTGTAACGCAGTAATTCATCAGAAGAGCTGTCGTCATTTCTGTTTCAGAGTCAAACTCCATTACTGCCATTACCAAAATGTTCGCGTAATCTTCAGGAAATTATTTATCAGCCGCATTTTTAAAAAAAAAAATTGTTGACTTTTTGACTTCAAATTATTTTTAAGTCATGGGTCGACTAATAGTTAAAAATAATTTAATCCTTAATTTTTTAAGGATTAGTCGAGAAATTAATCGTTCATTTCTGCAGCCCTTGTCAATACTAAATATTAGCCTACTAATTTAGTAAAATTTCCAAATTAAAAAACAAGTCAAACAGAAGAAACAATATAAACAGATATGTTTTCAAAATAGTTACGTATATTTATTTCAATAGTATATTTATTGATCTAAGAAAGAAACTTAGTTTATGCGAATTTATATAGAGCCCTGAGCAATATTTAAATTTCTTTCTACGTGGAGCGAAACGATTTATCGTTGATTCAAAGTCAAAGTTCTC
The DNA here is from genome assembly GCA_002072015.1 of Radix auricularia. Lineage (NCBI taxonomy): Eukaryota > Metazoa > Mollusca > Gastropoda > Lymnaeidae > Radix > Radix auricularia. The sequence goes on along the minus strand of MUZC01000029.1, from coordinate 320,228 downwards.
ACCTAGATTACGTTCATTTGAAATTAATGCCAATCCAGACAGACGGTCGTTTGTCATTGTTGAGCGCAAATAATTTTTGATGATTTTCAATCGTTGATAACAGGAAGATTCAAGTAAATGTTTATAGAAAATTGACAAACAAGAGAGACCTGATGCCATTTATTTTTCAATCAAGAATGGTAGAAACTCTTTAAGTTGTAGCTCACTAGATAGTGATGGACGTTGTGATGCATGCAAATTTTTAAAGGTATAATATTCAAGAATGCTTCTTCTAGGTTAATGTGTTTGTAAATTTTGCATAAACTTCGAAGAGGATCTATATTTTCTTCCAACATTTGTGATGGATCAATACAATAGAAATATATAGCTGGGCCCCTAAAGTCATTAAATCGATCATCTATTTATTTTAGAAGTGTATCCAATATAATGAATTACGTTTCAGATTTTAAAACAGGTGGATCTTCAGCCCTTTCATCTTTACTCAGTTCACTTGCCAAACTTTTATTTTCTCCAATTCGCGTTTCTTAAATTTTGTTTTTAACATCTAGTTTCAGAATTTTAAAAAGCTTGATCGCTTCTCATTTCAACAAACTTATTTCTTCCAACATCGATCAATCGTTTTGCAATTGCAATGTCAATACTCTTGAGCTGCAAGTGGTTTGATAACATGAAAATATCAACCAACTTTAAAACAAATAGCATCAGAAAAAACAAAAGAATATTTTGTTATTAAAGCAGATAGTCCCATTGCTTCTGCTCGAACACTTCCTTTATGTTATATCGATGGCCTTGAAATTATATCTTTTAGAAAGAAACTGCATGCTTACGGCCTACGGCTTGCCCATCTTGTATCAAAAAGTCATTTCAGAGTATCTACTGTTGATTCATATTGAGATTTTCGATTATTTAAAAGAGTATGTAGACGTTGTAAACTAGAAGTAAAGAATACCTTTCAGCTGCGCCAAAAAAAAACTGTATACATCACTGTTTACAGACATTGCTTTGATAGAAACCAAAATCAAAACATGAGTACAACAATGAACATAGATGGCATTGTAGGAATGTTTGAAAGCCACTCTAAGTTCAAGACATCACAGATGAGCCAACATATGCCTTTCCTCCTCAGATTGTGATATCAATGTCTCGCTTTTGTAATATGTAGTTTCACAACATGTCCTGATTTTGAAACTGAACGTAAAATGACATCTTATCAATTTTAAATATATCAATGGTCCGTCTAATCGATAATTGCAGAAAATACATGTTCATTATTAATTACTGCCGATATTTCAGATGCAAATGATTGAATTAAATCAATCTGCACATCATGATTTAAATAAATTTCATTTTTCTTTTAAACTCAGATGACTGTCCAAAGTGGAATCATAGTTGGCTAATAAACTTGTGATTTATCAAACATTTCAAGTATTTCTACAACTAACATCACTAAAGTCTAAAGCAAGAATTTTCTCTGTGTACTCTGAATAGCAAACCTTGTTTTGCTAAAAATCAAGAAAAACGTCACGTTTATCATTCGTTTCAATATTTCTCTATTCTTTTCCACTTAGCGACGCTCCTGACTGACCAAACCAGATATTACAGTTTTGAAATACGATATTTAGCAAGTCAATATTGTCGTATTGCAGTTTAGTGTTGATTAAATTTTTCGTGTTTAACATTTTTTTTTTCTGCTCTGGTTACACCTTTTTAGTGTTCATGAAGGCGTCTCAGGGGGGCGCCATTTTAGACCCAACTGTAGCGCGGGGGGGGGGCGACCCGCCCCCCCTGCCCTATAGCTAAATCCGCCACTGGCTAAATGATATAATATTGACCAACCTCTTTGTGTACCATGTATATAACTTGTATGGGCAAATGCAGTTTTAAAAATGGTTTTATGATATAAGGGCAAGTACAGTTTATATTGGGTTGGGGATTTTAAGCCAAAATATAAATAACAGCAAAGACTCTGTTTTTAAAAAAATCTTTGATGACATGGTAGCTTGATAACTTAAGTTAATAATAACCTGGGAGACTTAACTATTAAAACACTGAATAAATAACAATTCATTTTATGAAAATTCTTCAATATGATTGTTATGTATGACATCAAAAGTCTTTTTGTTAGGTTTATGGAAATTAACGATTAACTTCTCGATTATGTGTTAAAATTGTAGCTATTAAATTATTTTTAAATTATTAATTGACCCATCCCTTAAAAATGATTGGAAGTCAAAAAGTAAAAAAAAACAAAAAAACAGTGGCTGGTAAATAATAAATTTCCTGACGATCACACGAACATTTTGGTTTTAAACTATTGACTGGTGGGAATGTTCAAAATGTTGATAAAGTTTGCCTACCATGGTTCTAATACTTATCAAACCAAATGAAAAGCGTATTAAGCTAAATGGAGATGAAAGTTCCTGAATCTATAAACCCTCTACAATGGTGTAAACTTAATGAACACCGATATCGAATAATTTCATTTCTTGCCAAGAAGTGTTTTGTGCATACCAGTTACCTCAGTTTCATGTGAATGATAGTTCAGCTCGGCTGGTTTTATTATCAATTAGACCCACTCATCACTTGAACCAAATAATGTCAACACACTTGTCTTTTTGCGTAGTTTGTTAAAAGATGACATATAAAGGAGACATTCCAGTGTTATTTAGATTTTCAACAAGAACGTTTCATAAGTGTAACACTTATGACATCATTAATTTATATTTTTGACTTTAATCGAAATTACCAATTAATTAATTGCTAATTATCAAAAGTTATGGATTAAATTTAAATTAACAGTTAGCAGCCCTACTTTTTATTAATTTTGAGTTGATCTCAAATGGTTAAAAACCTTACCCCTCCCTATACACTAGAGCCAAAGTAAATAAACAGACATCTGTGTGAACACCCAGAACTAGATATAATGGGATTCAGTGAGACTTCCAGCAAAAACTCACCTACTACACATTCCCCAAAATTTTGTTTTGACTTTTCATTGTCCCCAGAAATCATCACTTACAGACTAATGTATTTTCTACATTTGCCATCCCCCACCTCTCTCAGGGCCTTCAACGGTTTGCCCATTCCTGCCACTCACTAATGCCGCTGAGCGACTTTATGTTTGCCCATTCCTGCCACTCACTAATGCCACTGAGCACCTTTATCTTTGCCCATTCCTGCCACTCACTAATGCCACTGAGCGACTTTATGTTTGCCCATTCCTGCCACTCACTAATGCCGCTGAGCGACTTTATGTTTGCCCATTCCTGCCACTCACTAATGCAACTCCTTTATCTTTGCCCATTCCTGCCACTCACTAATGCCACTGAGCACCTTTATGTTTGCCCATTCCTGCCACTCACTAATGCCACTGAGCACCATTATGTTTGCCCATTCCTGCCATTCACTAATGCCACTGAGCACCTTTATGTTTCATCCACCAACCATTTTGCCAATAACAAGCCTTACACGTCCTACCTGTGTCTATGACCAGATACCAATAAGCCAGTCACAATAGTTGGATCAAGGGGCAGCCAGAAAATTTGGATTGAACGAAATTGTCAGAATGAACCCAGAGGACATAGATAACAGTAACTTAGTTCACATATAGTTGTCATACAACCCAACGTAGTGAACTGTCAACAATACAATGTATCTGCCAACACTTTGTGGTAGACTGGCAATCAACATACGTCTAATTGACATTCCATTACCTTCAGCTCTTGTGGAAACCTCTGGTCCATTTCTTGCAGTTTACCGATAGAATCAGTCCTCAGACTTGTCCAGATATGATCTGCCCCCAGATGACCTGAAATGACATAAGTGAATATAAATACCGCAGACAGTTGATTTAACTTCATTTTCACCTCAGTCAATCTTTATCTTCACTTACATTTAACTTTTCTTTTTTAAGTTAAAAAGTTATGAAATTATTGAAAGATAATCAAATCTATATTTAGAAAGAATTTAAGTTGCCCAGCGATCTGTCATCACAAGTAGTCTACAAATTTTCTTGCTGTTGATGTTTGTAGTAAGCTGAATTTCAGAGGACTGATTTAACAAAAGGTTCTATCTTTTATCTTTGTCAATACCTATTGACTAACTAACATTTACAAATGAATTTTTTAAATAAGTTTAAAAAAAACAAACTACAGTAAAATAGAATTCTTCATCTAATTTTAGATCTCTGTTGAAAATTGGTGTTTAGAGTTCCTAGCAGATACAATACAAAATTAATCATAATCTTGTTACTCCAAAACTTCTATCCCTTTATGCAGGCAGAACAAAATGATTATTTATTTTTACCCTACACTCACACTTTTACAAAAAAATTTAACTTTAAAAAAAAAATTTAAAAAAAAGATTTTTGAAGCAAAACTTTACAATTTAAAATTGATTTGTTTTTTTCTGGACTTTGTCAAATTCTAGGATATTTCCAGCAGTTTAGAGAGGCCTTGGGGAACTTTGAGTACTATGCTATTAGCTCTAGTAGGTTAACTATGTGCCACTAGTATAATATATCTATTAAAGTTTTAGAATCACTTTGATCATTAGATTTTAGCTTGACGTTATTACACGAATATAAATATGGACACTATGTTTATAGTTAAGGCATCAAGTTTCACACAGAAACTGAACACCAGATCATGTCAATAATGGGAGAGAGCTACAAGCCTAGCTTGAATCATATTTATTGTTTCTGACAAGAGAGGTGGTCATTGCATTGTCATGACAGGACATGTCACTTGTGATTGTGATCGTGGGAACTGACACCAGGTGTTTCATTGAATTGTAATTACTGACCAGCAGCAGACCAATTCAGTCCTACTCAATCTATCATAGGATGTTGAGTACGGAGTTTTTAAAAGTGATATAAATAAAACATTTCTGCTTTTAAAACTGAAATATACCTTTAACAAAACATTTAATAACTTTTATATCTACTTTTGAATTTTTAAAAACAGTTTTTAATTCTGACAACGCAAGGCCTCAGTGAAAAGTTTAAAAAATGAAATTGGAATGCTGGGATTGTCATGGCACTCTCCAGTAAATCCTTTGTATCACAACTAACTGATGTCCAAAAATACATGAAATGTTAACAACCAAGCAGGAGGAAAAGCAAAGTCTTTAGTTAAAAACAAAAAACAGTAATAAACACACACACAGGCATACATCAATTATTGAGTAAACCTCTCACATCTCTAGCATCAAAACAACAAAGAATGAACAACATTCAGGGTTTATTTTAGGATATAGCTCTGCTAATGAGTTGAGAGAAACATTAGCAAAATTCCATCATCAAAGTTAGCTGTGAGAAATGTCAATCATTTAATGTTCAGAGTTAACTTGTTACAACAAACCAAGAAAATTAAGTTGGATTCTATTCCATCCAGTAACTAGATATGTTATAAAGATAAAGAAACATGAACAAAAACACAGAGAAGGGAAGTGGCAAGGGAGAAAAAAAAAAGGTTTGGATCTTTAACACCTTCCTTCAGGGTCCACTTTAAAATAAAATAATCTGAATTCAAGACCCAGTTTTGACAGTTTGCCAGCAATGTAGAATACACTTCCACAAAAGATGTATTTGCAAGCCAGTGAGAAGAAAAAATTTAAAACTTATCTTAAAGATTCAACTGTGCAGAGAAAGACAAAGAAGTATACATTGGTCAGACACAATTCTAAAGCTTTCAAATATCTGAGAGCTACTGTTTACCTTTCAGATTTCTGAGTGCAGGGTTTGCATTTCTTCTTTTCTCTGACTGAACTCTGTAGTGGAAGGTAGTATCAGGGGGACTTTCTTGGTTTTGTTCTGGAGCTTCATACCATGGGATATGACCTTTCTCTGGTGCTTCCTTCTTACTATTTGTAAGATTAATCTTGTCATCTTCCAGTTTGTGCATGGAGCTGGTCACATGACCATCAGGTGGGATGTAGGATTGCTGTGAGACTCCAATCTTACGACTGATCTTCCTACTGACAGGAGGGCTGATACCTGATGATTCCTCATTGTGCTCTGCACCAGATGTCTTGATCCCATTTAATGGTATCTTATGCTTTGAGCTACGGTCGGAATCTGCAGGATGTATTGAAATTCAAAGTAATGTAAATTGTTTTCTTTGAATACAGCCACTTAATGACTTATTTTAGCTAAAATGGGACAAACATTTCAGCAAATTTATTTACCATTTAAACAAAATATTATTTCTAAATTGTTTACTTGGATATAAAAAAAACTAAATCAAATTATAACAAATCTGATACTAAGCTCATTTTAACAAAAAACAACAAGCATAATTTTGCCCACGTGAAAATGACCACCTAGTTTTAAACTGTTTCAATCAAATAAATATATTTGATGGTTGAACTTTTATTAGTCAAACTATCAACCAGCAGCATAGAATATGACAGAATGACAGAAACCCACCCTGAAACTCACCTAAAGACTTTTTGAAATGTTCTTTCAATGAATTTAATTTCTGCTCTTTCAGTTTTTTCTCTTCATTTCGTTTCTGAAATAATTTAAAACACAAACAAATTTTTATAAAAATAATTTGCCATCATATGGTTACTGGCTTTGTTCCCACTATGGTAACTGGCTTTGTTCCCACCATGGTAACAGGCTTTGTTCCCACCATGGTTACTGCCTTTGTTCCCACTATTGTTACTGGCTTTGTTCCCACCATGGTTACTGCCTTTGTTCCCACTATTGTTACTGGCTTTTTTCCCACCATGGTTACTGCCTTTGTTCCCACCATGGTTACTGCCTTTGTTCCCACTATTGTTACTGGCTTTTTTCCCACCATGGTTACTGCCTTTGTTCCCACTATTGTTACTGACTTTGTTCCCACTATGGTTACTGGCTTTGTTCCCACCATGGTAACAGGCTTTGTTCCCACCATGGTTACTGCCTTTGTTCCCACCATGGTTACTGCCTTTGTTCCCACTATTGTTACTGACTTTGTTCCCACTATGGTTACTGCCTTTGTTCCCACTATTGTTAATGGCTTTGTTCCCACCATGGTTACTGCCTTTGTTCCACTATTGTTACTGGCTTTTTTCCCACCATGGTTACTGGCTTTGTTCCCACCAAGGTTAATGGCTTTGTTCCCACCATGGTTACTGGCCTTGTTTAAAAAGTAAGAAATGAAATCACCCTCCTAAGAGATAAATTGCTCATATGTTTATCCTGGTAAAATGACATGCATTCTTAATGCGGTAAATGACATGCATTCTTAATGCGGTAAATGCCATCTAAGTGATTTAATTATTCAAATATGTTGACCCAGTCAGTATAGATAATAATAACATAATAGATGGTGTCTCTAAGAGACAAATGTCACATGTCAATGTGTATTGAGTGTGTACTGAATTGGTTTCATTTATTTTATTTCATGGTTGATGATAATGTCATATTTGTGGATAATACAACAAACGATGTAATACCACATCGTCTGTATAAACTCAGGCAATGTTAGCCTATGTGAATGTGTATATTCCTCTAAATTACATCTATTACATTATATACCAAATCCTAAGCTATGTTTATATCAAGTCGTGCACAAATTTTAAAATTCAAGATGCTATCCCTTGTGGTAAACTTTAACATTAGAAACAGAACTGTCTGTGTCATAATTAACAATCATCAATGATTACCCTGCCCCACTCCCAATAAATTGCACAGTTTTAAAAAGAAAGTTAAACCTTGGCTCCAGAAATCACAAGGACAACCTTGGTCATCACAATAATTGTGATGTCGCAGTAACCACAAAACAGTTATTGATTAGCTTTGCAGCGATTTCTAATAACTTAATAACTGTGTGTGTGTGTGTGTGTGTGTGATGTTATCGTCATTTACAATGTGCCGAACTGCTTTTCGACTTTGACTAAAATTCTCGTGACTCATAATACTGAATTTATTTGAAGAAATAAAAATCCATAAGACGTACATATACATATTTTAAAGGGAGACGTTATCCCCAGAATTCTGCGGATAACTTTGAACGTTATCCCCATAATTCTATTAATAGTTCGATGTGGAAGGGAGAATTCAGTGAAATATTCTCAAGTCTCAGTGCCAGCCTTATTGTTTTTTTATGTCGATTGCTGCCATTTTGTTAAAATGTGGTTAATTTCATCGCTAAACCTAACCCACACCCTAAAACCTATCACTAAACCTAATCTACCCCCTAAAACATATCACTAAACCTAACGCACTCCTAAAACCTATCACTAAACCCAACCCACACCCTAAAACCTATCTCTAAACCTAAATCATGAACAAAATATTAATTATTAACAATTATTTCATTAAGGTTCCTAAACCGAAACTCAGACATAAGTACCAGCTATCCATCGCGCTAACGATGAGACCAGGAAGACTCGAACAATATTGGTCTTTTAAAATTTATAAAGTAACCTTTTTAAAATTATCGTTTACTAAGCCTAGCGGGTCCGAATAGCGGTCATGTGACTCACGACTCAGGAGATTCATTTAGAATTCTGCGGATAACCACTTCGTATTTTAAAACAGTTGACAATAATTACCATGAAACTTGACATATTTTGAAGGTACAATTAACCGAAAGGATAAATTATAATGTAACACATGATAATTTAACGCATTCCCAAAGAATATATTTATTAGTGAGGAATAAAAACTCGGTAGAGGTATTTAAACGCAATTTCCAAAAAAGAATTTCCGTTTTTTTTATCCAAGGGAAATCATTTTGGATTACGTTAAAAGTAATTTCAAATAAAAAATTCTGCAACTAAATAAAACAATTCAGACATTTCAAATATAAACCATATTTTCCCCAACCACATGGGATATTGCGTTAAAAAAAACTCACTACATTCAAGTTAAAATAAATAAATAAAAACCCTACCACTTTCAACGACATATAAATTGAATTCCTCAAATTTCTATTCAGCCTGTATTTATGTCAGCCCCCATAATGCCTGAGTCCGTATATGTATGTTTAAAAATAAATGCAGTTGAGAGTCAATGAACTTATAAACATTCCTTTAAAAGTCAATAATTGGTAAGAAACCTTGACACTCCCCCCACACACACACACCCTTCCGTGATTGGTAGTTAACCAACCACGAGTAAAAAAATAAAAATGAACTAAAGCGATTAGCTACTTTAGCTATGGTCACTTACAACACTCTGACAATTATAATATAACTAGAGTAATAATCTCTCCAAGATTGGCAGTCTTTTAATTATAATCGTTCAACAGAAACGGCGTTTTCCTTGAAAAGGTCAAGGTCAGATTTTTTTGCAGATTTATACGTACTGGTCCATTGCACCAGGTCGTCACTTCCGCCAACAGACCATGACTTGACGAAACAAACCACTTCAGAAAACTGATTTCAAATGGTGCTAGACATTCAGCGTAGATCTACGCACCAAAAGAGACCAGGTTTCATTGTAGTTGCAGAAATACCAGCCATCCTTGAACCATCTTCTAACCATCATTCTAGAAGCAGCACATCTTTATCCATCATCTGGAACAAGCATCCCGGAAACCACGATCTTGAAAACAACTATTTGCGAGCTAACATCATCGTCATGGAAAAAATATATTTAAATCATCATATTAGAAACACCACCTAGAACCACAGTCTTCAGATTACCATCCTGAAAGTAGCATCTTCGAACCACCATCCCATAATAATCATATTCAAACTCGTAACCTTAAATAATTTACCAGCCCAAGACCATATTTCAGAATCTGTTGGGGGACATGGAAGAAGGAAATGACTGTATATGAAGTTTGATATGATTAACTCTACTTCTGTTAAGAGTTTAGTTAAGATCACCTTTGATGTAATCCGATCAAATCATCAGAAGTCCAGATGATCTCGTGACATAGCGCACGGCGGGCCTGATGTCATCAGAACTCCAGATGATCTCGTGACATAGCGCACAGCGGGCCTGATGTCATCAGAACTCCAGATGATCTCGTGACATAGCGCACGGCGGGCCTGATGTCATCAGAACTCCAGATGATCACGTGACATAGCGCACAGCGGGTCTGATGTCATCAGAACTCCAGATGATCTCGTGACATAGCGCACAGCGGGCCTGATGTCATCAGAACTCCAGATTATCTCGTGACATAGCGCACAGCGGGCCTGATGTCATCAGAACTCCAGATTATCACGTGACATAGCGCACAGCGGGCCTGATGTCATCAGAACTCCAGATGATCTCGTGACATAGCGCACAGCGGGCCTGATGTCCACGGTCTAAATGCAGAACTAATGACATCAGTTACACTCAACTTAAAAACTGTCAACATGAGATCAAACTACACGCGACGTGATTAACCATCAGGGATTCAGTTACAATACAAATTCACACACCACACGCTGACAAACTCACACACCACATTCTTACACATACACACAAGCGGACAAATCATGAAATTTCCTTTTTCTCATTCTTTCTGTTACCATTAAAATCATTGTCCTCGGTAACTAACCACCATTCCACAATCCGGCGGTAAATCGGCTTAAAAGCACGAGCGACTGCGGTGGTTGAGTACAATGAAATGCTGAGCAAACACATGGAGACATGAGTGGAAGGAAGGACGCCATTTGTGACGCCATCAACCCCACGCTTTGCAGGTTCCACTTTGACCATTGTGATCAAACACTCAGTATTATAGGTTTTATCGGTACGGCCGCTTCACAGCGAGCCTTGCGTGGTGTTTATGGTGGTGTCTTTGTATGAGTCTATCAATACGAAACCCTACCACTCGTGTGATACATTCTATCAATACAAACGCACTGCCATTATGGTGGGGGTATACAGTCTATAAATACAAAACCCCTAATACCAGGTTGGGTATACAGTCTATTAGTATAAACGCAATGCTATTAGGATGGCTATACATTCTATCAATACAAATACAAACGCACTGCTGTTAGGGTAAGTATACAGTCTATTAATACAAACGCACTGCTATTAGGGTAACTATAGTCTATTAATACAAACGCACTGTTATTAGGGTAAGTATAGTCTATTATTACAAACGCACTGCTATTAGGATAAGTATACAGTTTATCAATACAAACGCACTGCTATTAGGATAAGTAAGTATACAGTCTATCAAACAAACGCACTGCTATTAGGGTAAGTATAGTCTATTAATACAAACGCACTGCTATTAGGGTTAGTATACAGTCTATCAATACAAACGCACTGCAGTTAGGGTTAGTATAGTCTATCAATACAAACCCCTATCACAATGTTGGGTATTCAGTGCTTTCAGTCCAAACGCATCCATTCGTGTACGCGGATATGATACCTTGAACATTAATCTCTCTTAGGTTCTTGTCCTATGTGCTAATCAACATACTGGTGTGCAAAATTACACCCCACTGGCGCACTAACAGATATTATATTAATCTTTAAAAAATGTGCTTCTGTTGTTATTCCAAACTGCTCTCGGCTTCAGTGAAATATGTATTCAAATATTAACTGTGAGTAGATCTAGTAACTGAATATTGCATACCCGGCAAAAATACTCATTTGTCGGTGTGGGGGAAAATTTTTTTGCAGTTATTGGTTCATTATGACGTAATGAGGGGAAAATGGTGTCAATTCAATTCCCTGATGAAGCGGCGAACATGTCTTTTACAATCTGAATTCTATATCAGATCCAAAGACTTCATAGGATGGGCTACATTAATTGACCAGTCACTTGGACAGCATTGGTTAATAAATTATCTTATTACATCACTTAGTAACAATCACTTCTTGAAATAAGTGATTCCATTGGTGACATCTCACATTGGTCTCACACCTAATACAAAGAGACCAATCACAAATAAGTGTATATTTTTGTGTGTTAAGGTTTCATTTTCATTGTGTTGGTGTGTGCTTGTGTTGACTGTGTGTTAAGTTGGTGTGTTCTTAATTTTAATGTGTGTTGACAGCTTTGTGTGTGTTTAAAAGATGTGTTTTTTACTAGTGTGTGAGTGTGTATGGTGTGTGTGTGTATGTGTGCTTGACTAGTGTCTCTGTTTGATAGTAGTACGTGTGTTTATGTTTGTTAGGTCATTTTACTAATGTATATTTGATTGTGGTGTATATGTTTGATTGTAGTGTATGTTTGATTGTGGTGTATGTGTTTGGTAATGGTGTATGTGTTTGGTAATGGTGTATGTGTTTGGTAATGGTGTATGTGTTTGGTAATGGTGTATGTGTTTGGTAATGGTTTAATTTTTTTTATTGTAATATATTTGTTTGATTAAGGTGGCTTTTGGCCTGGTGTCCACAGGTACACAATTATCTCCCCACCTGCTGCGCCAGACAAAAACATTAACAAGCCATTTACTGTGAGATAAATCTGTCACAAGTAGTCCAGCCATCCGATACGAATGGAAGCGAGTAGCGAGTGTTGTTAAGGGTGAGGTGGGGGGGGGGCGCTAGCAAACTGAATACATGTATGAACATAATTCATCATTTGTTCTTGTTCATTTAGAGCCAAGGAAAATAAAATGCTTCGTACAATAGCATGGGTGGGGGGAGTCTGAATGTTAACTCACAACACAATCACATAACCTGAGTGTCGACTATGTACGGTAAAAATATCAAGGATGAAGCACCGATGACACAGATCACAATACACAGGCGTTGTGTAAGCCAGGTGCATTTTAAAAAAATCATGTTAAGCCTGGTCCCTTTTTGGACTCAGGACGTGTTAGCGCATTTTCGTATTATGTATCAGTACTTATGTTAGATATCAGCATTATGTAGTTATCAGTAATTGTGTTTAGATTTTAGACATATTTTTATGAATTTTCTTGTGTAATGAATATACCTGAAAAAAATTATTTAAAAGTCATTTCTTTACATTTTAAATTTTTTTATTTTCTCTTTAATCTAACTACAAGTGGTTTGTGGTCACTGAAATAGGACTCATAAATGAAACATTATAAATTGTAATCAGCTAATCGCCCAAATACTCCATCAATTGTTGTTTGATAGATCGTGGTTGCCAATCTTGTTGAAAGTAGTTGAATGTTGAAGCTTGTTTCGAAAAAGTTTTCAATTTCTGCCCCTGGGCCGCTAAGATCTTGATTGAAGTCACCACAAATGATGACGTAAAACTCTCTAAACTTTTACAAATATTCTAATGACGTCAACAAAAAAAAAACTAATTCTTTTGCACGCTTCCGCACCACTAAATTATAACTTTAACTCTTCAATGCTTGAAAAACAATGTATTCGACTTCCGCAATGGCGGCCGTTGCCTGCGCCAGTGTTATCTCTCGATTCGCAATGTTTTTTGGTAGTTTTAACGGGGTTTTTTAACGAATCGAGTAACTGAGTGTTGATGCACAAATGGCAGGTCAGGACATACAAAAAACATATATACATCATGGGTCTAGGACTTATGGTTGCTGAGATCTAGGGTGATGACAGACGGACGGACAAAACGGGTGCAATAGCGCATTTCGACTTCTCGAAAATGCGCTAATAAGGAGGTAAATATGACAAAAAATATGGGGGATAGAAATAATAAGGAAGGTGGTTGGGCAGGCTTCTCATAAAGAATTCACAGCCATCTAATAATGAATTTACAGTCAATCTAATGAAGAATTCACGGTCAGAGTAATGAAGAATTCACAGCCATCTAATGAAGAATTCACAGTCAGTATAATAAAGAATTCACAGCCATCTAATGAAGAATTCACAGTCAGTGTAATAAAGAATTCACAGCCATCTAGTGAAGAATTCACAGTCAATCTAATAAAAATTCACGGTCAATCAAATAAAGAATTCACAGTCAATCAAATAAAGAATTCACAGTGAGTGTAATAAAGAATTCACAGTCAATCTAATAAAGAATTCCCAGTCAGTGTAATGACACCTCAGACAATCTAATAAAGAATTCACAATCAATGAAGAATTCACAAACGATCTAATGAAGAATTCATAGTAAATTTTCTAAGGAATAAGTGCACAGTCTCACAGTCCAGTCATAAAAATAGTCATATTTAATCTAGAACTAGAAGTCAAACGCCAATAAAAACAAAAAATAGTCTAACGCCTAACTAATGAAGTTTGCTAACGTAAATCTAAACCCAATGAAGTAGTTTGTATTTCATAGTGTGGTACCATTTGACCAGATGATATGATTTACCAATAGATCAGGCATACAAATACAGCAATACATGGACGACAGAACGACTATTGGTCTCCAATGTAATGTAACAAGGGACATCTGCTCAAGGCCAGTCCCCATCGATCTGTATGTAGGTGACTGGATGATGTATCAGCCAAGTCTAATGCCCGCTGCACGAGACGCGCCGACTTTAATTCTATCGTGTCTTTTGTCTCCGTCATCACCCAACTTCCTATTTTTGTGTGCCTATCTGTCATTTATCTGTATTATTATGTCCTCAGCTAAGGAAGGTTTTATACTCCATTGGTAATATCTGTTATTCTTTACATTTATATTCCTTGCATAAGAAGGAAAAATAAATAATAAACTTTGTGGTTTAAAACAAAATTTAAATTAAAAAATATCAACCAACAGACCTTGATCACTTGTTTTACGAAAGGTATTCACTAGGTTTCAAAATAAAATGTTTGTGGCCTAAGTAATTAAAAAAACTTTTATTTTTTATTTTACAGATAACATTGTCTGGGCAACGTGACAAGCACCAGAGTTGCTCACCTCCAACAAGCACCCACTCACACAAGCACCCACCTCCCACAAGTGCTCACCTCCAACAAGCACCCACTCACACAAGCACCAACTCACACAAGCACCAACTCACACAAGCACCCACCTCCAACAAGCACCCACTCACACAAGCACCAACTCACACAAGCACCCACTCACACAAGCACCCACTCACACAAGCACCCACTCACACAAGCACCCACCTCCCACAAGTGCTCACCTCCAACAAGCACCCACTCACACAAGCGCCCACCTCCCACAAGTGCTCACCTCCAACAAGCACCCACTCACACAAGCACCCACTCACACAAGCACCCACTCACACAAGCACCCACTCACACAAGCACCAACTCACACAAGCACCAACTCACACAAGCACCCACTCACACAAGCACCCACCTCCCACAAGCGCTCACCTCCAACAAGCACCCACTCACACAAGCACCAACTCACACAAGCACCCACTCACACAAGCACCCACCTCCCACAAGTGCTCACCTCCAACAAGCACCCACTCACACAAGCACCAACTCACACAAGCACCCACTCACACAAGTGCTCACCTCCCACAAGCGCCCACCTCCCACAAGCACCCACTCACACAAGCGCCCACCTCCCACAAGTGCTCACCTCCCAAAAGTGCTCACCTCCCACAAGTGCTCACCTCCCACAAGTGCCCACCTCCCACAAGCACCCACTCA
This sequence comes from Radix auricularia, assembly GCA_002072015.1. NCBI lineage: Eukaryota > Metazoa > Mollusca > Gastropoda > Lymnaeidae > Radix > Radix auricularia. The sequence continues at coordinate 304,816 of MUZC01000029.1, read as the reverse complement.
CACAAGCACCCACCTCCCACAAGTGCTCACCTCCCACAAGTGCTCACCTCCCAAAAGTGCTCACCTCCCACAAGTGCCCACCTCCCACAAGCGCCCACTCACACAAGCGCTCACCTCCCACAAGTGCTCACCTCCCACAAGTGCTCACCTCCAACAAGCACCCACTCACACAAGTGCTCACCTCCCACAAGTGCTCACCTCCCACAAGTGCTCACCTCCCACAAGTGCTCACCTCCCACAAGTGCCCACCTACCACAAGTGCTCACCTCCCACACAAGTGCCCACCTACCACAAGTGCTCACCGCCCAAAAGTGCTCACCTCCCACAAGTGCTCACCTCCCACAAGTGCTCACCTCCCACAAGTGCTCACCTCCCACACAAGTGCTCACCGCCCAAAAGTGCTCACCTACCACAAGTGCCCACCTACCACAAGTGCTCACCTCCCACAAGTGCTCACCTACCACAAGTGCTCACCTCCCACAAGTGCTCACCTCCTACAAGTGCTCACCTCCCACAAGTGCTCACCTCCCACATAAGTGCCCACCTACCACAAGTGCTCACCGCCCAAAAGTGCTCACCTCCCACAAGTGCTCACCTCCCACAAGTGCTCACCTCCCACAAGTGCTCACCTCCCACAAGTGCTCACGTCCCACACAAGTGCCCACCTACAAGTGCTCACCTCCCAAAAGTGCTCACCTCCCACAAGCACCCCCTCACACAAGTGCCCATCTCCCACAAGCACCCACCCACACAAGTGCCCACCACCCACAAGCACCCCCTCACACAAGTGCCCACCTCCCACAAGCGCACACCTCCCACAAGCACCTACCCACAAAAGTGCTCACCTCCCAGATCCACCCACCCACACAAGAGCTCACCTCCCACAAGCACCCACTCACAATAGCGCCCCCCACCCACAAGCGCCCACACACGCCCATCTCCAGCTCTATCCATAGATTTAAAAAAAAATTATCTATGACACCTTTGTTAACACGTATCGGTCACACGCGTTTAATGCAGTTATCTATTCCTTAGATAAGCGTAGCATTTTACTCTAAATTACTTCAAAAGAGCATTCACTTTTATTGAAGTAAAATTAAAATTGAGGAACAATATCTTAGCAAAATGTTAAGAAAAATCAAGTTGAAAAAAGTTTTTTACTCGGTAGATTTCATTGTACTGACTAATCGGACTCAACTTAGCGTAGAATTAATAAAGATCTGTTTATGCAGGACTAGCTTGGACTTGGACTGCTCGGCTGTAGAAGAAAGCCATTATAGTCTAATAAATCCTGAAAAAATATACGGATATCTTAATTAAAGTGTTTCAAGTGAATAACCGAAAGTTCTATAAATAGATTTATTTACGCAAAGAAATGACAAGAGTCACAGCAGGATACAAATTAACGGTTTCTTAATCTTGAAGTTTAAGCCCGAAGATTCCACCGCTTTGTCCTAAGATGGCTTTAATGTCAAGGGCGTGTCGAACCTCATGGAGTGAACCAATACCGTGAAACTTTGGTCCAATGCGTTCATTTCATTAGCGACAACAAAGTCTTCAGTCAGTTAAGCAACTGACATGCTGTCAAATGAATGCCTTTAAACTAGGGCTGTTAACCTTAAAAATAATTAACGATTAATTAATCGGTAATTTCGATTAAAGCCAATAATTGAAATTTAAGGTTTCATAAGTAACATTTATTAAACGTAGTTGTCAATAATCAAAATAACACAGGAATGCACAGAGAGATAAGAAATTAATCGATAATTTTCGCAGCTCTATTAAAAAGCAAACAAAATTTCTTTTATATAAAATCTTTTAACCAACAACGCAAACATACAAATGTATTGACAGTACTTGGTTCAAGTGATGAGCGGGTCTTATTGACAATATAACCAGCCGAGCTAAACAATCGTTCACATAGATTTACACTGTCTCAACTGAAGTTCCTGACACTGTAGTGGATGTTTGGTTTGCAGGTTAAATGTAAGGGAAGTGTTAGAACCATGCCCCGCAGAAAATTAGAATCACCGCGCGGCAAATTTTGTAAAATATTTGACACAAAAATGAACGTTGAGCAACTTTTCATACGAGTTTTTTTTCATCTTATTTTGCACACGGACCAACGAAGCTTAGATTTAGAGGAGAGATTGGAAGGTAGGCAAACTGTGGACAAAACTATAAACAACATAGTATGGCAGTACACATATTTTATTCGGGTTGGAACCAAATACAAGACAATATATACCACTACAGAATTGGACCTGGCCAACAGCAAGAAGATCTGTACTGAGTGGGGGTGGAGATGGTGAGGAGAGCCAGACTCGATTACTGGGCCACCGTCCAGTGCTAATTCAATCCCCAGTTGAGCTAGCAATAAAAAAAAAACTTTAAAAAAAAGAAAATATCATTAAAAAAAAAAAGAGGAGCTCCCTAAACAGTGTAAATAATGGGTGGGAGAAGGAAAACTCTATATAGATGGGGAAACTAATATTTTGACTGCATATGTCATTTCTATGGGCACTCTACTGCAATCGCATACAATAATTATAAAATAAATTTAATTTAAAATATTAACTCATTTATCTTGAAATCAAATGAAGTTTTTTTATTCCGATGAAATAAAGATGTTATTTTGTAAATGGGAGGTGAAAAAGATAGATAGAGAGAGAGAGATAGATAAATAGAGAGAGAGAGAGAGAGAGAGAGAGAATTGGGAGATAGAGAGAGCTGCCGTGGAGTCATTGTATCTATCTAGGCGCTGAATTACTGAGTAACATGTTATGAATAAAGAAGTGGAGATTGATACACCATAAAGCATGCTGAAATAAGTAAGCAATTGTCACCACTGTCCTATATGCGTTAAAACTGAGTTATATTGACTTACATACCAGTATTGAAAAGCAGCTTTTAACATGTACAGAAAGACGTTGTCCACAAATCCACAGGAGGGTTTTATTTATTAATTTTTGTTTTATTGTTAAAATTTAAAATTACTGTGAAAGTTTTGACAAGACACGCTCAGCCAATTTAATACAAGTACAGACCCTCAATAAAGCAATTTTAGTCATCTACGGGCCAGTGGCCTTTAACTTAGCCGCGGAGCAAGACGCTTTTAAACTGGACAATAAACCCAGTTTACCGCAGAACTTGGAGATCGTTATAAAACCATTTTCTCCGTCTCAAATTTTCTCTTGAGATCTCTAGGGATGCAAATAACAACAACTAAATTAGCGCCATCCCTGACATGGAAGGCCAAATGAAAAGCTCTGAGTATTGTTAAAAAGGTGATATAAATGCCTAACTACATCTAGCGTGAATATGAGTGGCACAGTGAGGAAAAATGTGGGCTCCTTAACTTCGGGGTAAAATATAATTAGGGCGATTACTTTAGGAAGAAGTGGTATATGCCGTGCTATAGCTTAAGGCCCCGCCTTCTTAGAGCCCCCCCCCCCCGGTCTTATTTTCATATTTGACACTGACATAGAATATCTGGACTACAAAAGGGCCCCCATATCTCAAATAGCTTAGGGCCCCCATCAAGTCTAAATCCGGCCCTGGGTATAGGTAGAGGGCATACATAACTAACGCCAATGGTGCGTACGAAAACTTGTCAAATGTAAACCATACAGGCATGCGTTGAAGGAGGATTTGGTGCACACTTGTGGGGAAATAACCTAAACGAAACAGACCTTATCAAACAGGGTCTAGAACTGACGGTATTGCAGCCTTGCCCCTGAAATTGCAGTACGTCTGTTACCTTTTTGTCACGTTCTGCAGGTGACCGAAAAGACCACGTGGTTAGAGCTGTAAGCACTGAGCTTTTCTGGCACTGTCAAAGAGATCCGCATGTTGATCAAGTACAATTTAAATTCATTATATTTTACAGCAATTTAGGTGGATATATTTTTTTAATTAAAGAAATAGTAAACTTTAAAAATTGTTTAAATATAACAAACTAACCGACCCGCGTCGTAGCCTACGCCGCTTGTGTTGTTCGTCCGTCAAATCGACGAGAACCACTCTAGTCATCCGATCCTGGCACGGAAGGTTTGGGAACAGAAGGGACATGGGACGAGTGGGTTGTCTCCTGGAGGGTTGACAGCCCGGGCCTTTCGAGCTTGCCTCTTCTTGTAGGGATTGGCGCCAGGTGGACCGGTCCAATGCAGCTTCCTCCCACGTGTCTGGGTTTATTGCAAACGCTTTCAGAGAGGCTTTCAATGTGTCTTTAAAGCGTTTCTTTTGTCCAACATGGGACTGCTTGCCATGCTGGAACTCGCCATAGAAGAGTCTCTTTGGTAGTCTCGGACTAGCTGCCCTGCCCAGCGAAGCATCAGGAGGGTGAAGATGCTGGGGAGGCCAACTTTGTTTAGTACCACTGTCTAGAATTTTGTCCTGCCACTTTATGCCCAGGATCTTACTGAGGCTTGTTGTGTGAAAGTGGTTCAGCTTTTTAGCCTGGCGTTGATACACGGTCCATGTTTCGCATCCATAAAGCAGTGTAGGGAGCACCACTGCCCTATGTACTTTCACTTTGGTCTGGATGGTAATGCCTCTTCTTTTCCAGACATTCGGGTACAACCTGCCAAAAGTGGAGCTGGCCCTGGCAATTCTATATTTATTTCAATGTTTAAAATCTAATGGGAAACTAGAAGTTTACGAAAAATGTATGTGGGCCCCGGCCGCAAAGGAACATACGACCATTGCCAAATATAATTTTAATTATTTTATATCAAATTTGGTCAAGAATTCACCCATACACCTCGTAACCAGTGGCGTAGCTATGAACTTTTAGGGGTTGGGGGCCCGGGGCTTGACCTAATTTATATATCTTCTTATATCTTAGATATACAGACGCTCCTTCTATGCAGAAGATAATTGCGTCCACAGATCATGAGAGATGATCTGTTGGCAAGTGATGCAGCGGTCACAGGCCACGGCTCTTTGTGGGACCCCATATACATGGCGGTGGTGTAATATATCTAATGTAAAAAAATTCGGATAATAACTTGGGGCCCCCTTTCAAGGGGCCCCCTTTCAAGGGGTCCGGGGGACTTTCAAATTTGGACTTCCACCTCCAATAGCTATGCCACTGCTAGTAGCCACTAATTAAAATACCTTTGATATAGCTAATGTTTATAAATGACATTACGGACCCCCAGAGCCCAATAAGTGATTTTAAAAAATATTAATGTTAGAAACAATCGCGGGAGCGTACTGAAAATCTTCCGTGGGATAAATAAAATACTATTTATACGGCTTAAAAACACTAAAACAAGGGCCCGTGGCCCTATCGGTGTAATAAGTAGAGTTTAAAAAAAAAACTGTTTCAACCTGAATCATGATGGTTATATTGTTTGTCATTACTTGGAAAAAGATGTGTGAAATCAAATGGTTAAAATTTCGTAAACGCTTACGAAATTGACATTTGGGGCCCTCAGCTCCAAAAGAAAGAAAAATACAATTTTAATGTCCTATGGTGTTTTTATGTAGGCTGTCCAGTTTTTATATTCAGTTTTGTCAAATTCATTTACATAGTATCCAAAGCTTAAACAAAGTTTTTTTAAAACTCATATAAGGTGAAAAAGCTACACTTGGGCCCCGGCCCTCAGTAGGGATAATTTAAATATTTTTTTTTGTAACCATTGCGGGAGGGTACTCAACACCTTTACAAAGCGTCATGATATCTTACATTTTTGTTTTTTAACCAGGTACTATTGGGGGAGGGTACTCGACAACATCCAAAAATTTTATGCTTCAACCTACACGGTACATTAGATAATTAGTGATTAGTCAGTCTTATATAAAAAACGCACATACGGCAATAATTACATTAGCCACCCCCCCCCATCTCGGAAGGGAATTTTAAAAGTATTTTTGCCACTAATCGTCGTGAGAGTGTGGTCAACAACATCCCAAAATTTTATGCTTCTACTTAACGGGAAGTTGGAGAATAAGTGATGACTCTGTTTTTATATGAGAAAAAAGACTACATTTGGTCCCCTGACCTCAGTATGAGATTATTTTAATATTTTTTCGCCTGTTACTCTCGTGGAAGACTCAACAACTTCCCAAGTTTTATACTTTTACTTACACGGGAAATAGGAGAAATAGTATTTTTCAAATTTTATATAGCTAATTTTAGGGAGAAAAAAAAACTTCATTTGGGTGTAATTTTTAAAATTACTTTTCGCGAATTATCGTCTTTAGATTCCATTTTACAGCTTGCAAAAGTTTTAAGCTTCTACCTACACGGGAAGTTAGAGAATTAGTGATAAGTCCTTGAATGAGTCGGTCAGGGCTTCGGATTTTATTAGTATAGATAAAATAACTGGTGGTCATTTATTGGATTCAAACAGTTGCTTTGGTCGCGTGGAGGATAATTTCGGCATGGGCCAAGGTCAATACTTAATATAAATAACATTTTTTTATGAGCAACAGATTTTGGAATGGCTCAAAACCACATTAATAAAAATATTTTTTAAAAGGCAGAGGCGCGACAATCATAGCACGAAGTGGGAATGATGCTAACAACAAAGAGTGGATGCACATGACAGGGAGCCCCCAGCAAACAGTTGATGTACATGACAGGGAGCCCCCGCCCCAGCAAACAGTTGATGTACATGACAGGGAGCCCCACCCCAGCAAACAGTTGATGTACATG
>MUZC01000029.1:287061-298028 GCA_002072015.1 Radix auricularia | reverse complement strand
TGACAGGGAGCCCCCACCCCAGCAAACAGTTGATGTACGTGACAGGGAGCCCCACCCCAGCAAACTGATGTACATGACAGGGAGCCCCCACCCCAACAGTTGATGTACATGACAGGAAGCCCCCCAGCAAACAGTCGATGTACATGACAGGGAGCCCCCCATCCCGCCTCCCCGTACCCATCTCATCCAAGGGTATAATCAGCTGCCAATGTAATGGAGCGGAGTGAATAATATTTGAGCTATGGCGTCGTATTGTGCTGCGGGAGGGGGGTCTCCTCGGATCCAAACAAAACCATTTAACTGGCCCGGATATAACCTGGGGGAGATATCGGGGCAAATATTTGAGACTGATGCGGGAGAATTTTATTTGTTTTCATTCTTGATGAGGACATCCGTGTCATCAGTGCGACGGTAGAAAAAAATCCATCGAAATAATTGTTTTAAAGAACTCATCAAGTTACATACCAGTGTAAAAAAACAAACCGCACTGAATAACATTTCAATGTTAATATGCCAAAACGATACACTTTTTGGGTTCATGGCTAAACTCTAAATAAGTCAAAGAAATAAAATTAGAAGAATCCTCATAATTTCATTTGATAATGTTTATGTGGGTTTTTTTCCCCTGTCTCATTGGCTATTACTTGAATATGGTGTATCTGAAGTATGCCAACTATTAAATGCAGAGGAAACGTCAAGATTCTGTCACATCCCTACCAAACATCTGTAGAAGAGGCTCCAAGTATCTGTCACATGACAACCTAACATCTGTAGGGGAGGCTCCAAGTTTCTGTCACATGACAACCTAACATCTGTAGGGGAGGCTCCAAGTTTCTGTCACATGACAACCTACATCGGTAGGGGAGGCTCCAAGTTTCTGTCCCATGACAACCTACATCGGTAGGGGAGGCTCCAAGTTTCTGTCCCATGACAAAATGTACGCGTGTAGAGAAGTAGACATAAGTAGCGAAAGATGGTGTGGATTTTAAAAGGTTGCACGGTCAAGAATAAAATGTTGATACATGCATTAAACCTATAGCTGTAACAAAACTATTTAAAAATGAGAGTAAGAAAGCCAAAATCCCTCACACAAATGGAGAAAACATTGGCACGCATTTCCGGAGATAACAAAATCCGACAGCACATGACAGGTTTTTGTTTTATTCTTAATCCTGTAACGGTCGACCAGCAAAAAAAAAAAGCCGCTATGAGAAGAAAAAAAAATCAGGTATTAGCTGAAAACGCTGTCCAAAACCACAACCTGAAAAAATATTTATAAATAACCGAGTGTTAGATCCGCCCAGACAGTCATGAAAACTTTTTTTTAATGAGACCCTGTTTAGGTACATACGACAATGAATTTCATCACGCTGCATGTAACTGACAAAGTTGTAAGTCCACTTATTCCACTCACAGTTGCAAGAAAAACCACAACCTTCAAGGAAATCAATAGACTCCACAGAGGACTACTCGATAATGCAGGGCTATGTAAATACAATGTTCTGTCGTGGACTGGCCAGCACAGGGACCGATTTCTCGCGACCGTGTAGCAACGCCACACAAAAGACAAGAACGCGAGGAGGGTGAAGAGGGCTTACTTATCGATCACTTGCTTGGCCCGAGGCATCAATGCCACACGTTTTGGTGAGAGCGATTTTTAGGGGTTGTCAGTTTTTCTCCTTACTTTCTGCTCTTCTTTTTCCCCTTCCTCCTTTTAATTGGGTTAATGTTGAGAGCATTTCCAATAAAGCTACAAAAGACTTTTAACTAACTAAACATGAAGTAATAGATGATTATTCCCTTTTAACTTTTAGACGTATGAAATTCATATTGAAAGTATATTCTAGTCAACTCCGTCCTGTTTGAACCTAACACATCATGTGTAATCTTATTTTTGAAATTGTGGGGATTCTCTTTTCCGTGCCAACCTGTTACATAATAGTTAATACTCCTTCTAACGTATGGGGATGGCGCACATAACTCACCCCAATTTTTGTCTTTCATCCAATCCTTATTCCCCGTTACCAGGGAACGACTGACGGTTTTGCTGTGTATCTAGTTGACAGTGTAATTATTGCTGAAAGCAGATGGCTGACATCAATCAAGAAACGCTGATGATTAATGTTCCCCTATTTCCAACTTTGTAACTCTAATAAACGAATGGGTCAAAAGTGAGACCACATCATGAAAACAACGTGACAAATGTCAGAACCGTTATTTCAACATGTCAGCGACAAAACTGTTAGACAAAACAATCGCCGAACAGCTGACCAAGGTCATCGTTTCAAAAGTCGTTAAATGACCAACTCAGAACCGGACGCAGCGTTTGTTTTTCTATCCTCAATAAAATCATTATTGAAAGTTGATTGTTCATTAAACTCTCATTACCCACCGCGCCCAGCACTGGGATATGGACTTGCAAGCACAGCCTGTGGACCTCATCTCCCTTCATCCTCTCAACTCCCGCTACTAAAGCCAAAACTTGTTTGCACACAGGGAAAGCCATTTCCCGGATGAGGACAAAATACATAGAGAATAACCGGAACTGGTTTCAGTGGCATCATTCCGTGCCATTATCCTATTGGAAATAACAATACCTGATCAATCATTTGCTTGTCTTGCTACACGTTTTCCCCATGTCACATTATTTTTTTCCATTCCAGTTAAAAATATTTAAAAAAAGGAAATATGATGCATACAAATCAGTAACGTGTCATAATTAAAGTTGGACACTTGGGGGGGGGGGGGCCGCGCTTTTTTCAGTTCTTTTGCTACATAAAAAGAAAGAAGCTGATTGAAAAAGACTCTGTTCACGCACACCGCTGGGCTACATGATGCATTAGAATATTACAAAATAATTTAAAGATATTAATTATTAAATCTATATGGATAAAGTCTGGACTTGATACATCTCTGCGCACATATCAAACCCATGTCACTTGGCGGTGTAGAGTTACCGCGCAGCAAATTTTGATAAGAATTATATAGTATCCCTGTTTCTAAATTTTGAGCTAAAATTGGATGTTGTGTAATTATGAGTTTGTCATGTTGCACACGGGCCAAAGAACCTTATCAAGACCAATGACAGAAAACAACACAGACCCATGCCTTCAAAGACTATTCCCCAGCTGTATAAAACAAAGCAAGTGCCAAAAACTGCCGTATACTCACAACTGCCTGCGTTTCAATTCGTACAAAATTTGCTACTGGTGTTTAAATATTTTTAAGGGCCAATTATATATGCTAAAAATAATAATATTTAGACAATTTATATGACTACAAATAAATAAGTAAATTTAAAAAAAAGGTCAATAACCACGTAACATTTTAAGCGTTTAAATATATAATGTATATAGATCTACATAACCAATGCTTTGTAAGAAATAAACGTGACTTCAGTTAAAGTTACTTTCACCTAGTCAAAAGAGCATTTATTTAATAGTATTTGCATACAATCATCATTCGAAGTCACTTTATGCACTGGCTTGGTGAATTTTTAAAATTCCTTTATTTTAACTAGTGGCGTCTGGTTCAATGATTTCTTGATTTGTGTGCCGAAATATACTAGCGTGCTGAAATTTAGCAGGCAGACTTGTGCCCATGATGAAAATGATCTATCCAAATTTCAGATTGATCGACTGTACTTTATTTAATTAATGAATTCTTAAATTATGTCTTTTATCTCTTTGTAGCTTTGTTAATTTTTGTGCTAGTGTCGCGGTGCGTATCATATTGAACAACCTTTTTAATATTTTCCTGTCGTACGGTGCAGTGCGATTTATATGAACGATACTTTTAAAAAAATATATTCCCGATCTGTAAATTTAAATGCTAGTAATTGCTAGTCGTTCTGGCGGTGCGCACTATATTACAATTTTTGTTATAACCCTTGTCCTGAAATTTAGCAGGCAGACTGTAGTAGTTTTTTTTTTTTCACTATAAATTAGGGCTGTTAACGATTAATTTAAATTTAATCCTTGGCTTTTGATAAATGAACCATTAATTAATCGTTATTCTATATTAAAGCAAAAAAATTTAATACATGATGTCGAAAGAAACACTTATTAAACGTTCTTCTTGAAAATCTAAATAACACTATATGTCATCTTTTAACCAACTACGCAAAAAGACAAGTGTGTAGACATTATTTGGTTCAAATGATAAGCGGATCTACTTAATTGACAATATACCTGACAGGCTGAACAATCATTCATATGGAACTGAGGTAACTGATATGCATAAAATGACATTATCGGTGTTCATTAAGCTTCCACCATTGTAGAGGGTTAATAGATTCGGAAACAAAAGATGGTTCTGCAAACGAAAATCACTAATTAGAAGATTTGAATTACAAGAGACATCACTAAGATTTCTGTTAGAAAAGAAGTAAATACTGGCTGCACCTTTCAGTGGCAAGGTTTGGGTCGCAAAACTAGCTTACCTCAACTGTGGAACATATTCAGCCAGTTCAAGGAACTTAATCTGTTCCTTCAAAGGGAAAATGTTAACAGTTTTCATGTTTGCAGACAGGTAGCTGCCTTTAAAGCCAAACTTTAGTTGTGGTGCTTGAACATAGGCATTTTGGTTATTGTTCAAACATTAGCGAGACTGAGCCAGGGGATTTCATTGCCCAGTTGGTGAACGATCGCCTTTCTTTGCTTTTAGAAGAGTTTTACCGCTTCTTCCCAAACTTCATTTTAAAACCAAGTCTCCGGGAGAAAATGTGTTTTGAAATAACCACTCCGGGGGAGACTGTATTTCGTGACACCGGCTCACAAATGAATTTCCAGGAAAAAAGGGACTTCCCCTTTCTGCGCAATTCTTTACATTTTTGCTAGTTATGTGAATTACCTGTTATGAGACGTGTTCGCTATGAGAGGTTTGGCTGCAGTACATATGTTAATTTTAAATGTTTGATAAAAGTTTTTAAAATAATTTATTTCAAAGTACCAGCTAATAAATGTACGGTTGATATCTGGACAACAATCAGCGACGAATGGCGAAAGTACAGGATTGTTTAGTATAGTTTCCTTCTCTTTGAATATAAAACATTTAACCCTAAACATTTAAGAGTATTTGGTTCCTTTTTATGGTTATGGTTCCTTTTCTTATCATCTTCGTATCCATTAAAATCACTAAAATTATAAGTTAAATGTTCATGAGATTTAATGAAACAGGATGAAAATAAGATGTGCTTACGATTATAAACAATTATAATCACAGCGACTGTTGACTATGCGGACCATTATGAGAATACATTTTTTGAAAATTCTCGATACTATCTTGTGACCCGTTGATCCCTTTAATAAATGGTTCACTCCTCTTGGGCCCCATATGTAGTGTAATTTCCCCCAACCTGTCACGCTTTGATTGACTCTGGACCTTTTTCATAACCCTTTTGTTTCAACTTGGCTCCTTTTGTATTCTTCTCCTCTATTTCTTTTCGATGAGTATCAATAATACATTATTTGGCTTAGAACATTGTATAGACTTAAAGTAAATTTTAGATCTGCAGTATCTCATAATCTTTTTAGTATTTTTCATGGTCAAATAAAATTACCCCTAACATCTCTTGGTCCTTTTATTTCGGTTTGTCTGACTGAAATTTGCACCAAACACAATAAATGTAAATTAAAAAGCTCGACCAGAGATGGATAACCTTCACATGGGAAAAAGTGATCACAAAATTGAATGGCACGGCGTTCATTTCTATTGGTTATCTAAAAATAAAAGCAGAGATTACAAAGACATCCCCAGCGATCTTATGGTACCGTGGGCTCCAGCAGCGGAGTCAAATGTAACGTGTGTGTGTGTGGGGGGGGGGGTGAAAAGTCGGCATAAAGAAAAATGGAATGCGGGCATCAACTTGTAGGTTGTAAATTACTTAGCGGCTAGAGTCTAAACATTATCAGGTCACTCTCGGTCTTTCATACGGTGAATTTATCTTATCTGTTACAGACGCTCCTTCTAATCTTATCTGTTACAGACGCTCCTTCTAATTTTATCTGTTACAGACGCTCCTTCTAATCTTATCTGTTACAGACGCTCCTTCTATACAGAAGATTATTGAGAATTTAATCGTCCAAAAGTCATGCTGTGGTCACACGTTTATCTATGTGTCTATGTGTACCTCTTTAGTTACCTCTGCCGCTGTAACTGTGTAATACTCCTCACTTACAAATTCGTCATCCTCAATAGAAGTAATGGTGTACGACACGGTGTCAGTCTCCACGCCCCTGGTATACAGTATCCCAGCCATATCCCGAAATGACCAATGAATATGGATGTCGTGGACGTCCTCGGTCAAGATGGCAAAGGAGCCATTTGTATACACCACGAGCACTCATTAGCCGGTCGCTTGCCGGCTCGTACGTCGGACGTCACATCCCCAAACGGAAAGCTAGTTCGGCTGTTATGAGACAACAGGCTTTAGCTCTGACCCCAGCTCAGGAGTCGGGACGTTTTATTCGTGGCCCGGATTAACGAGTTTTGTATGCGCGCCCTCCAGCTGTGCTTTAAAACCCCCTCCCTTGCCAACCACCCCAACAGCTTTCATCTCAGTTTCACGGGTCTTACAAATCTGACGGTATGGAATAACTAGTCTTCAAAATAAGCTTGAACTGCGGAGCTGCTAAACTGCGGAGCTGCTAACACTGTTATATAATACAATCATCGTGGAATACGCAACAGGTTATTTTGATGTTTACGATCAGGTTTCAAATACTACGCTTAAAATCTGACTCCATTAGAGTCACGTTTGAGTTACGTAAGCTATCGGGTTTAGTTATAGCGTGGGACTGAATTTGATTATTGCTTGTTATTGGGTTTAGCTATAACTTGGTACTAGGGTTAGCTGCAGTCTGGTACTGGAATAATCTTTAGCTAGAAACTGGGTTAACTAGTCTTTGTTACTGGTAGTAACTAGAGTCAAATATTTGATAAAAAATATGAAGAAAAAAACTATGGTTAAAATATATTTGCTTGCCAAAGTTTTTTTTTAATTTAAAAAACTAGTAAACTCACTAGTAGTTTGTAAGAGAGAAAGAGAATTAGAGAGCAAGAGCCAGGAACAAACGGGAGATGAGGAGGCTTAAAAGTGCACAAGAAAAAAAGACATGAAATAGAGGGAAGTGAAATATAAAGAAAGATGAGCATATTATTTAGTTGCACGCAATCATATGCGAACACAAACAAATATAACATTCAAATTGGCTAATTAGGTCAATAAAGCATATTTTTTCAAGCAAAGAAATATAACAAGAACTGATACAATAAGAATATTAAGTTGGTAGTAGGTACATGCAGGTGTTAGTGTTGCAGTTGGTAGTGGGTACATGCAGGTGTTAGTGTTGCAGTTGGTAGTGGGTACATGCAGGTGTTAGTATGGAAGTTGGTAGTGAGTACATGCAGGTGTTAGTGTTGAAGTTGGTAGTGGGTACATGCAGGTGTTAGTGTGGAAGTTGGTAGTGGGTACATGCAGGTGTTAGTATGGACGTTGGTAGTGGGTACATTCAGGTTTTAGTATGGAAGTTGGTAGTGAGTACATGCAGGTGTTAGTATGGACGTTGGTAGTGGGTACATGCAGGTGTTAGTATGGACGTTAGTAGTGGGTACATGCAGGTGTTAGTATGGACGTTAGTAGTGGGTACATGCAGGTGTTAGTATTGAAGTTGGTAGTGGGTACATGCAAGTGTTAGTATTGAAGTTTGTAGTGGGTACATGCAAGTGTTAGTATGGAAGTTGGTAGTGGGTACATGCAAGTGTTAGTATTGAAGTTTGTAGTGGGTACAAGCAGGTAATACAGGAGTTATTATGTAACTGGTAACAACTTGAGGTCATCACTGCCAGGAAATCATCAGCACATTGTGGCAGTTTGGCCGACATGGACAACTAGCCAAGAGACTTGAGCCAATGGACTCACGCCAACACTAGGCTCACCGCCAAAGCTGTCGCAGCATGCAGTCGTGACACAGCCAGGGGCACTGATTTCAAATGGTGCTAGACTTTCAAGTCATGCACATCTACCCACCATTCAAAGCCAGGCCCCGGACACGTCTTCGGGTCATCGAAACTTTCGCTGTAGTTCGGTTCTATCAACTGTAAAGGCTGAATAACATGGCGTGCTGGTACTTTATAATGGATCCAATGACTATATCAAACATCAAAGCCTAATTTTGAAACTTGTTTGCGACACAGTATAATGCCATCATTTAAATTGTGCCAAAAAGTTAAGGAAATAAATATTTTTGAAAATATTTCAACATCACTCCCCTTTGCAATTGTTTCACGTTTGCATTCTTTGGGTATGACACACGATCTCTCGCAACTTTTTGTTCAACTTTCTTTGTTTCTTAATTCTTAAAAGTATGTTTTGTTCTAAAGTCAATATAGGCCATAAAAAAAAACATTTTTAAACATTACTTTTTTTTTTTCCAAAGAACACATGCCGTAATTTGTAAAAAAAAAAAAAATCATATTTAACATCTGAAGGATAAAATAGTAGCCGACCTGTTGCGTGCCACACTCATAGAATTCCTTTTTTCTCTTTTAAAAAAAAAATCTTTTTTAAAAAATGCTGTTATATTTAACGTCTGTTTATAAACACATTATGCATTACGTTTTTTCTCAATTAAATTACAGAAATTTACAATTATTTGAGACAATAGAACTCTTACAATGTTCAGGGCTTTGCAATATTTTCTACGCCAGCCCTGAATAGCATTCACCAACATCAACAAGTCAATAACATTTAATGAAACTAACTTCTGACAAGACATTCGCGGACATATGAAACACTAGCTAAACAGCACCTACTACCGTGCAAGGGCCATTCCATAGAGATCAAACAATTTATGTTGTTATAAGTATTAAAAAGTAACATTTGGCCCATCTAAAACGTGTCTAAATTTGAAATTACCGACACTGCGTCACCAATCGTTCAACAACATGGTATTATTTAGTGTTCAGCTAAACCTTCACCAAAATACTCGACATTGTTCCACATGGTGACTAATTATTTGAGGTAAAATTTATTCAAGTGTTCAACTCATTTTTTGAGAAAACATTCAACTGATGTACACGAATTCTTGTTAAGCTGATCATTCCGATAAACTTTCATCATAATTTCTATCAATTGTTTGTGTAATAGGCGAGTGTTTGAGTGATCACAGTATTTACCAGAACGGTGTCAAACTTATCTTCAACGGAGACATGGCCGAATTTCAGTCCTTGTCAGTAAACAAGTGAAGGCTGAGACAAGATGATTCAAACTTAACAGTGCAGCTGTCATATGAAGCACTGAGAGCCCAGTAGCTTGCTACCGTACAGCGTTATATGAATCATCAGTTATTATTTTTGCTATGGAACTTTTCATTTCGCAAAATAACTGGTAATTGACAACAGAATGTCATGCAACAGCATTTTGGAGAAGAAATCACACGCAACGTTTAATATGTATCCTGACTGTTAGTGCCGCTTGAAATGGGACTATTCCTTACAGCCGTTTTGATGAGACCCCATTTTATGAGGCTTACTTTAGCAATACAGCAAATTTAAAATGGTGGCAGTTTGACTGACAGCAGGTGAACGCATTCGATCCCTAGCACTGTTACGACTGAAACAGTTTGACTGACGGCCTAGCAGTAAAAAAAACTGTGTCAAACATGTGATCAAATAAGAACACGGTGAGCAGGGTCTGATTTTCTAAAAAGCACGTGAAATCGAGAGAAGGGGGAGCATAAAGGCAGGGCGCGGTAAGTGATGAAAAAAAAAAAGAAAGAAAGAGAATTAAAGAGTACGTGGAAGGAACATTTAAGGCGATGGTTTTCGACATTTGACGACATAGTTAAAATCCTATTTAAAAAAAATCTTAACATTTTGAAGCGACGGTTTAGTCTTAATAACTGAATGGCATTCGGTTAAATAATTCAAAATATAAAATTTATTTATGAAAGTCGGTGACACTAATTTATGGGGAAAAAATGATAAAAAGTAACAGTATATCTGTTTAATAATATAGAGTATAGAGAGATTCATTTAAATCATTCACTGTTTTAACAAATTATTCTTAGATATGTCAAAACTGGATATGACATGACAATAATTTTACTTGTCAACACAAACACGTCTTCCTTACCTAGCAAAAAGCACACAGATTTATAAAATATTATGGTAAGTTTTCTTTTTAAAAAATCAACAAAACAAGAGCTTGAGACTAACATATTAGTAGCACTGTGTTAATTAGACAATTCGAAAAACAGGTGAGTTTCAGTAAAAATGATAATTTAGTGAGTGTTAGATTCACGCCATGAGAACAAATCTAGTGTTTTAAAAGACTACCTTTTCCATGACGTCACGTTGTCAAGACGAACAGAGGCTGTAACAAAAGTAGACAGATCAGTTGATAAGCTGCATGAGATTAATCTCATAGCTGACGTGCTCTTAACTAATAGATGAACTGTTACGAGTGATTCTAAGACTAGGTGCTATCTAAAGTTTTATTCCAGCTAAGTTGTATTCCCATTTACATTTTCTTAAATAGAAGGCTAATTGGAATCTAAGTCAAGTGCAGTTTATCTCTAATACGAGTGCAATAGGCAGTGATGGGCTTATTAAGTTTAAGTAAAATTTAGTTTCTGATAAGATCAAAACTTAATCTTATCCTACTCTATAAATGCATAATTTTACTAGGCATATTGAAACTTTTAAAACATATGTAATCAGGTGAGGATGGACTTTCATGGTCTGTAAGGGATATTTATATTTTATTAATCAGGTGAGGATTAGTTAGGACCTTGTGTCTTGGACAGTGGTCAGTTTGGGCTATATATTGTGAACAATACTCAGTTAGGGTTGTGTGTTGGAAATGGTTCAGCCACGGCGATGTTTGGTGAACGAAGATCATTTCAGAATATGTGTGGTGGATTGTGCTCAGTTGGTGGGATGTGTGGTGGATGGTGCTCAGTTGG
>MUZC01000029.1:241153-268947 GCA_002072015.1 Radix auricularia | reverse complement strand
ATATATAGGCCATATATATGTATATAAATATATAAAAAATCCATAAACTAAATACATCTTGAAACCGCCAGACAAGCGTTAAACTGGACTTTAAACTGGTCATTTATTTGGGAGACAACCTATAAAACTTGTTTTTCCCTTTCTTTTTAACCTCCTGGATGTTATGAAGGCACAACGCCATGGCTCAAATGTTTAGTGTGGTACACGGAAGATGGTAACGCTAACCTTAATACCGAGGAGGACTCCGGATGTCGAGCCCCGTGGCTGAATGCAAAGTGATTGCAACGACGCCTCCCGTTGTTGACAGCAACAAGATGGACGATACCATCAAGGTGTCCAGCCAAGCACCTTCGGGGCTCTTAAGCTGATGTTTTGACTCATTGGGCTCCGGATGTCTGTACGCTCATGCAATAAATTTTAGACCACAAAAAAATAATAGTAATAATAAAGCAACAAAGAAACATACCCGTCACATACGTCCTGAGCTTTGTATTGGAGCTAACAAACTCTTGGACGACTAGTTTTTAGTGATGTTTCATTGTTAGGACTAAACTGACATAAAGTGGCACAGAAACAAATGGGGGAAGGGGGGACACACTCTTATTTGAAAAACTTGCTTTTGATTACTAATTTTGAAGTATTAAAAGGGAGGGGGGGGGGCAAATAATTTTAGTAAATGAAATTAAGTATAGAAAACTTCTGGATAATTATTTGATTCTTCTTCTTCTCATTATAAATTGAAACTGTAATCAATAATTTTTTTTAAAGATATGAATAATTTTTTTAAAATAATATGTAATAATGACTGTTTATAATTACCCTTGAACGGTGATTACGTTATGGCATAAAACTAAAACAAGTATTTTAAAGAACAACGCAGGAAGTAAAATGGGCGGATCCCAAGATGACAGCGAGAATAACACATTCCAGGACTATAAGCCTGCGCCGAATAACATTCCCCGCCCCTCCATCCCGGTATATATCTTTAAAATAGGGTCTTCTCTGTGCTTTAATCAAGATTAATTTATCTTAGTGAGTTCGTGTGTATTTATCTGGATTAGATTAGCTCTTTGAAACATACACACACACAATAAAATAAAAATAAAATATGTAAAAATTTATGCAAATGCACGTTTGAAATGTCCGTATATTCTTACAGTCTAATCATATGTGTTTGGTTCAAGGAAAAGCGGTTTGAAAACTTAGGAAAGAGTTCATTTTCATTAGTGTCGAGGCTATCTCAAACTTAGCCAAGCTTTTCATTTACACGTTCAACTCAGAGTGACTTATAATCGGGCCCATGAACTAACAAACGTCATGTTTTCTTTCAATACAGTTATGTATTCAAAAAGGGTACAAAAAATTTGCGATGCGGTTGAACGATAAAAGCAGTGCTTCTCAAAAAACCATTATCTTTTATGAACCTTTATCTATTCATTTACTTACTTCAGTACTAACTGCTTTAAATTTTCAATTTTCAAATTTAAAAAAAAAAGATATTTTTTTTCTAAAAATAGAAAGCACTTCACACCTTCCAGAAATAAAATTAAAACAACCGGTCTTGACAAAACATAAAAACCTCATTAGTAACCTCCAATAGAGAAACGAAACGTACAAATAATCTCTCTCCCGGGCACCCAAATCACATTTGTTAACATTTAGATGCGAGTAAGAGAACATCAATATAATAAATACAAACTGTGAACATAATTCAAGTGTTCTTCTATGCTTTGATTATGTTGTTGACGGCCTAGGATCTGAACCACGTCCCCGTGTTTTCAACTTTTGATAGTAAAGTTGTTTTTTTTCAAATGTTTGTCTACCTATAGTCCATGATGTCAAACAGTCTTCACTGTCTACCTTGTCTTCACAGTCAACCTAGTCCTCACTGTCAACATAGTCATCAGTGGCAACATAGTCATCAGTGTCAACCTAGTCTTCACTGTCAACCTAGTCCTCGTTGTCTACTTAGTCCTCAGTGTCAACCTAGTCTTCACTGTCAACCTAGTCCTCGTTGTCTACTTAGTCCTCAGTGTCTACTTAGTCCTCAGTGTCAACCTAGTCCTCAGTGTCAACCTAGTCCTTGTTGTCTAGAAAGTCCTCAGTGTCAACCTAGTCTTCACTGTCAACCTAGTCTTCACTGTCAACCTAGTCCTCGTTGTCTACATAGTCCTCGGTGTCTACTTAGTCCTCAGTGTCAACCTGGTCCTTGTTGTCTAGAAAGTCCTCAGTGTCAACCTAGTCTTCACTGTCAACCTAGTCTTCACTGTCAACCTAGTCTTCGTTGTCAACGTAGTATCAGTGTAGTCTTCGGTGTATAAATAATCTTCGTTGTAAAACTAGTCTTCAATGTAAAAATAGTCTTGGGTGTAAAACTAGTTCTTAGTGTCAACCTAGTCCTCAGTATAATAAACTGATTTTTACGCTACAATTAGTAGAGTAAAATCGTCAAAAATATAACATACAGTTTCAACAGTCGAACGAAAATTAAATGTTGGGCTGTGTTATGAGAGTCCCTGACTGATGTAATCTGATGAACCTTGAAGTCGTAGTCTTGTATAGAAATGACGATGTGCCGTCACAGAGCTCGGTCCATAAAATATTTTAAAAGGGAGACCATTCTTTTCTAAGGACGGAAGAACTATTGGACTTGTCAAAGTCCATGATTTATGACGAATCAGCTGGAGAAGCTAACAACTGACGATGGTTAGGGCTGAGTTTTAAAAAAAAACAAAAAAAACTTTCACATAGGTAACGTTGTGTCATTTGCAACTGTGGGCGTGACTTATGGGGATGACAGGCCAGTGTTGAGAGAGTACAGTAGAGGAGTACCCTGAGGCAGTGGAGTAGGGATTATTGAAACACATCGGTAATTTTAATGGATACATCTCTGTCGCTCATTGATGTTGATGGCGGGTGGTGGGGGGTGGCGTTGCTGAAGTATCAGTATATTTTTGGCGCGTAAATAACATGTCTTTAAGATTAAAATAGACAACTGTAAAAATCAAATGAAAAGATTGAGAGAAATTGTGTAGGGAAATCGTTTCAGCAAGAAAGCTAGGGCATTTCTGACTAAAAAAAAAAAATTAAGAGCGTGCATGATCGCTGTATTGAGAAACGTTGGTGACTAGAAAGGGTGTGGCCATATGATCTAACAGCAGAGTCTTCCCTTAACAACCGTCCTGGAGATTGTGGTTTGTGGTTTGCGGTCTGTAGTAAACGCCTAACTGTATAAATGAGATTTCCACCAGGTGTGTGATGACGGTGTGCACACTTGTGTTTATGTATGTACCGGTACGTGCCTGTCGCGGGGTAGTTGAGGGCAAGTTATTGTCAACAATTGAATCGTGTGCCCTGCGTTACACTGACGTTGCCTTAGTTAGCATCTCATGGGACATCCTTGCATTCCCGGATTCGCTAAGCGTGTTTAAAACCATAATCGGGGTGTACACCAGTAGGTGGTGACGGAGGGACGAGACTAGGATGTAAATAACATTCACACATTTACAGTTACAGCACTATAGATCCTACAGGATGTAAATAACATTCACACATTTACAGTTACAGCACTATAGGTCCTATAGGATGTAAATAAAATTCACAGATTTACAGTTACAGCACTATAGGTCCTACAGGTTATGTCAGTTTGACAGACGATACAAAACGATGTCATTTTAAAATTTGAGCATTGAATGAGAAATGCAAAAACCTAATTCACTCCTACAGTCCTACTCTTTCTTCAGCCTCGCTTTGTCGGGTTATGGTTGGGAGAAGTGTTTTGGGGGGGGGGGGGGTAAAATAGGGATGTGGCGTTTGTGCTGCAATAATGTTTTTTCTTTTGACGTTTTTGTTTATTGCTAATTCTAATAAAAATTTGTGAATACCTCATGTTTTAAAAAAAGGCTAGTTGATGTAAACCAATTCTTAATTAGGTTTTTATATCCCAGAAAAGGTGTTGCTTAATAGGATTTCATAGCTATTAAGGTACTGTATTGTTACACTTTTTGTTATGGGTTGCTTTATTGTAATTCATTGCTAAATGCCGATTTGACAGAGAATGTAAGTGGAATGAACTTATGGTAGACTTTCACCATGTATATGATGGATTTATCTAATGACTTTTAGGTCAAAATCGTTCGTCATATATAAGACCAAAGAACGTCACTTATTATTATGATGTTAATAATTTTAGTTATTCGTCATTTTGTTGTTCGTGCCCCCATAATAGAAGTAACATTTTGTTAGAAGCATATTTCATTCAATCATTTTCTGATCAAGTTATAGTTTGAATCAGTAACAACCGAACTGAATCCCATTAACTATGGAGAGTTGTCTTTTATTTTCAAACTCAATTCGTCATATTCTACAGATACATGTACACTATAAAATGTTAAACTCTATAAAAACGTGAAAATGAAATTGATTGTATCAATAAAGGGGTCTTTCAATGAATCCTATACAAAATACACACCGACTAATTTTTTTTTAAAATATATACATGTATATAATTTTTTTTTTTTGAAGAAAGAAATTAATAAATTAATGAACATCGATAAAAAACAACAAAACACAAAACCGTCAAACACTTCAAACATCTAATCCACTCATAACGCAGTCAATGGACGAATCCACTATCCTCTCAGATTTAACCTCTTGACCTTTCACGCCATCCTCACCTTGATCTTAGTCTCCTCCTCGTCCTGTCTGATGAGCGCCGCCCGGCGGTCCTGTGCCTTGACCAGTGACTGCTGGAGAGCCAACTTCTTGAGCAGCCGGTCGTGACGCTCCTGAAGGACCTCGGCCTTGGCCTGATCCCAGACGTCAGCAACCTTCACCAGCCTCTGTAAGTGAGGGCGGTCATTAGCAATTCAAATTTATCATTGGAACTCTCGTATTTCTCTATTCAAGGTGGTAGGGTTTAAGTTACATTAAAAAAATAATGATATTTAAAAGCAGTTCTGTCACATGATGAAGCAATGTTGTAATGTAACATTAACGGTAAGGTTACGAAGAAGGCGTTTATTCAATTCGCACACGCGTTAACCCTCGACGATAGGGTCACCGTTAGCAGTGATAAAGCCGGGACTTCGCTGCACGGACCTAACATATTTTCATCGTACTAACGCTGGTCAAAAGACATAAGTTGTTTCATTTCGAGATCATAATACTGTAGTATATAGGGTGAATCGTGAACTGACCAATATACGCTTACTGCTGGACTCGTCTAGAATGGGGGGGGGGAGGGGGGACAAAGTGCGGCACGCGGAAACCTGCAGAAAATGGAAAGAATGAATCAAGTGAGACGCTAGTGTTTAAACAGAGGCTGACTTTAACTTAGGTGAACCACTGGGGCGTCTTCGTCCTGGAAAGTTTGTCCACCACTTGCCCGAAGAAGAGACGTATTTATAGAGATGCTTATCGGAATAGGTGATGGGGGCCCTGCTATAATAGATAACAGCTTAACAGATAAGTTCTTATGAAGTTTAATTTTTAGTTCCCGTGCTCTGAGAACGATGGAAATAAAATAAAATATGTAAAAAGGATGTCACTGGAAGCATCAATCTCAGTATCATGCAAAAACCAACATGATGAAAATGTCTTTTTGATATAATCATGTGACAAAAGGAATAGAAACATAGAGGGAGAAATACACCAACAACTGGTCATGCTAAAGTTTAATGACAACATCATGTGGGTTATAATTAATTTTCGGCTATAATGTATGTTTATATAACACGCATGTTATAATTTCGTTGACCACCTGTGTGTTACAACGGAAGTTATGTTATTATGAGAATGTGTTACAATAGATGTGTGTGTGTTATAATTGATTAGAATGTTACACTGGATGTGTGTGGGTTATAACTGATGAGTATGTTTTAAGGGATGTGTGTCACAACGGATTTGTACACACAATGGATGTGTGTCATACTGGATTTGTACACACAATGGATGTGTGTCATAACGGATTTGTACATACAATGGATGTGTGTCATAATGGATTTGTACACACAATGGATGTGTGTCATAATGGATTTGTACACACAATGGATGTGTGTCATAATGGATTTGTACATTCAATGGATGTGTGTCATAATGGATTTGTACATACAATGGATGTGTGTCATAATGGATTTGTACACACAATGGATGTGTGTCATAATGGATTTGTACACACAATGGATGTGTGTCATAATAAAACCAGTCTCAGCAACCCTCGGGTGACTAGTCCTCGCCGATTCGACGGACGAAAAACAACACAACAACACATCATAATAGATACAATGGATGTGTGTTACCACGTCGTTCAGAATAACTTACAACTGAAAGATCAATAAGCGTATCGTTCAGACGGGTCTTCATTTTACATTACACAATAGATTAAATATCTGTTCTCGTCATAAGTTAACCCATTAGTTATCTTTCGTATGTGGCCATTTCAAACTCGGGCTAAAACTGCAGGTTAATGACATGGTCATACTAACATGTCAATTACCGAGGCAGTTTCAGACAACACAACGAACATTAATGTGGCCCATTTCCAGGTATTGAGTGTAAGGGCTGAACCAAACCCAAACACATCTGTTACCAGGCGTCACAGATGGCTCTAAGCCAACGTTAATTTTATCATTGACTCTATCATTCGAGCTCTTTACACGATTTAGTCAAATGGGACTCGGGTGGTTAGGGATATCCTTGTATTGGGTGGGGGTCCTTAAATTTGGCAACTATTGGTTAGGTGGGTCATTATGTTTCGAAAACCATTGGTTAGAAGCTGGGTCTTTACGTCAAGAAAACCATTGATTAGGTGGGTCTTTAGGTCAAGAAAACCATTGATTAGGTGGGTCTTTAGGTCAAGAAAACCATTGATTAGGTGGGTCTTTATGTCAAGAAAACCATTGATTAGGTGGGTCTTTATGTCAAGAAAACCATTGATTAGGTGGGTCTTTATGTCAAGAATCCATTGATTAGGTGGGTCTTTATGTCAAGAATCCATTGATTAGGTGGGTCTTTACGTCAAGAAAACCATTGATTAGGTGGGTCTTTATGTCAAGAATCCATTGATTAGGTGGGTCTTTATGTCAAGAAAACCATTGATTACGTTGGTCTTTAAGTCCAGAAAACCATTGATTAGGTGGGTCTTTATGTCTAGAAAATCTTAGGTTGAGTGTGAGGGTCAATAAAAAAAAACATTATGTGGGAGTAATCGTGTTTGTGAACAAAATTAGAGTGGGGTCTTAATGACACACAACCAATTGGATGTTAGCTTCGTATTTGTTGTAAACAAATTCAAGGAATCAATAAAAAGCAGAAGTCAAAACACAAATAATTTGCCTTGTTGATATCTAGCTGAGATCGTTTGAAAAATATCTAGAATCATTTGCCGTGATAAATATACATAACATCACTGACTTTATGGTCGTACATAAATGACGTCACGCGATTTTGGTGATTTTTAGCCCCTAACCCACTCCTCGTCACAAAAACTGAAGACCCCCTTCCAATCTGAAGTTTAAATTCCGTGACCCTTTAACCCCGCACCCTCCCCCCCCCCAAAAAAAAAAAATAAAAAATAATAATAATTTTTTTTTTTTAAATGAGCATGTTTCAAATCACCTTTTTGGAATTTTAGTACGTTTTTATTTTAAGACTGCACTCTGATGTCATAAAACGCGTGAACCCATGTAAAACGCCTTAAAATAAATAGTAGTTTGATGTGACGTCACAATTCTTCAACTCCCTCCCTGGCTCTCGTCACATTTGATGGGACCCCCATCCCCCTAGGTGCATGACGTCATTTATGGACGGCCCATGTGCCAATATTTCATTATGTCCAGTGAAATAGTCACAACCATTTCTATAACCCCTGACAAGCGACCCACAACTTAAATAGAATTACTGTTAACATTGAGCGAGCATGGAATCTCGGCTCATGTCTATTACTCTAACCGCAGCGTCGCGTCTCTTCCCGTTGCTATGAAGGATAGTTGCTATTTAAATTTTAGGGTTTGGGTTAGGTATAGCTTTAGAGTTTTCGCAAAATTCACGGGGCTCGCTCTACTTTTCCGGGCCGGTCACGTGCCATAGCAACAAGATGGCCGCCGATAATGGCGGTGCGGTCGGAGTACTAGACGTTTACCGGAATCTCACTGTGCCAAACTGTATGAGGACAACACAACTGGCTAAACACAACAGGCAATTAGAAACTCTTCCATTGCTGGTCCTCCCTTGACAATGCACAACCCACTACCCACGCCCTGGTGACAACTTTTAGAAATGATACCGGAAACGTCGAGCGCTGTTACAAACATACACAACCGCTTGGACTTAGATCAACAGCCAGTAGATGTCGTCCGCTCAAACTATCACCCACGACCTTTGAACCGGCTCCTTAAAGCAAACACTTGGTGGGATGAATGAAAAACTGGCAGTGAGTGGGTGACAAGGGATTAAGGTAAGTACGTGTTCACCCTAGGAATCAGGAGGTGGGGACAAGAGGTGTAACGGGCAAGTAAAAAGTGTAGGGGCAAGTAAAAAGTGAATAGGGGCAAGTAAAAAAGTGTAGGGGCAAGTAAAAAGTGTAGGGGCAAGTAAAAAGAGTAGGGGCAAGTAAAACATGTAGGGGCAAGTAAAAAGTGAATAGGGGCAAGTAAAGTTTTGGAAAGTGTAGTTTTCTGGGGCAAGTAGATGCTGAGTCGATTTCGGTTATGCACCTTCTTGAAAGACACAGACACACATACATTGGAAACTAATTTATTACATGTATCAGCTGTTGGTCCCAATAATCAGATTGAAATAAAATACAACCAAGGAGTCCTTGAATACAACTAAAAAAAGATTGTAAGGCGGGAATCGGTTTCAAATGTTACATTTATAATGAAAATATTTAAAAGTTTTTACATATATGTATGATGACAATATTGCTGCGTGGTAAATTTAGCACCACGTAAGTGCCATAATCCCTCCCTATAAGCTGCGCGACTGCGCAGATCTCTGACCGAAGCCGCGCTAAAGTTAAAAATTTAATGTGCAGCGAAAAAAAATTGAAAAACAAATATAAAATAGTTGTGTTTGTAGGGTGCAGAATTTTGCATTCTCTCTGTCTCTCCCACCCCCCGACCAACTAAAACATAGCCATACACTCCCAGAACATGAAAACTTCAGGAATACCCCGACCAACGAAAACTTAGCCATACACTCCCAGAACATGAATACTTCACGAATAGATGGTGGCGATGTCCAAGATGATTCCAAACAAATGCTTCAGCACGTTCACTCGCGTTGTTCCCATTTGTTCGTGCTACTGTTTGTGTCCGTTCTCCTCCCCCCAACCACCCTTTTTTCTTTGCACTATCTTTTAGTAAGTCTGCGGCATATGCTATGACATGGGTCGTATCTAGTTAATTGTACTCTATGGTCAACTTGTATGTGAAGTACGTTCCTACTTCAACATAGTCACTACGACAGGTAACAATAAACTTTGCCTGAAATAATATTGAATAGTAAAATCTTGTTCGTTATTATCAAATTAGAAAGTGTTATCAGTTTGTATTTAAAATGTCATCTACATGTGTAATCAAATGTGAATGTGACATAGTAAGACAATTACATGGTTTTAATAATTAATTCATAAATTAAAACGTTGTATATTGTCATTAAAGTAGAAAATATATACATACGCAACCATAATATAGTCTATAGCAATAAATATTTCAATGCGGGCCCCTGAGTTATAACGTTTATAATATTTTTTTATTTCATTTACTAACAGCATGTTCAGTGCACTCTCATATTTTAAGTACATCCAACTGGATGACACAGCACCTTGATTCAGACAGTGACTCAAAGACTATGACAAAGAAAAGCCCATGCCCAGTGTATCTCCTTCATACCTCCCCTTCCATTAAGCCACCAAAGAAAGGCACCCCTCCTTACACATAAACCTATTTAGTCCCCACCCACCCGTTTTGTCTGCCGTCATTTACCATGCGTGTGTGCCTGAGAGTGGACAGCTGTGCTGTGCCCCACTGACACATATATTTCGTCACCACGCTGCATAGTGCATTCGGTTTGGTTCAGTAGCCAGGACCTGTTGATTCACATCAACGCGTGTTCCGTACCACCCCCACCCCCACACCCCCCCCAATTGCCCGCATTACTAAGACATTTTTTCCCTTGGACTTTTGGAAATGTTTATTTTATTTTAAAAATCGTTCAACTTGTTCGTGAGGAAAAGAGCATGTCGGATATTACGTAAGCCTCTAGATTAAGGCGGTGGGGGAAAATTAATGAGGCAATACGTAAGGCAAGGCAGTAGTTTTTGTTAAATTCATGACATAGTTCCTTAAGTATTGAAACTTTTTTGACAAAGTGAGATTCCAGTCTAATCTCTAGCCGACAATATTGTCGTATTAGTTTAATGCGTAAACTGACATTTATTGTTTTCATTACACAGTAATTGGTATGTGTATCTTGTATTTTAGAGATTTTCATTACACAGTAATTGGTATGTGTATCTTGTATTTTAGAGATTTTCATTACGCAGTAATTGGTATGTATATCTTGTATTTTAGAGATAATAACACCACGCAGTAATTTGTATGTATATCTTGTATTTTAGAGATAATAACACCACGCAGTAATTGGTATGTATATCTTGTATTTTAGAGATTTTCATTACACAGTAATTGGTATGTGTATCTTGTATTTTAGAGATTTTCATTACGCAGTAATTGGTATGTATATCTTGTATTTTAGAGATAATAACACCACGCAGTAATTGGTATGTATATCTTGTATTTTAGAGATAATAACACCACCACTGATGTTTCTCCACACCCCCACTCCAGCCACTCAAATCACGCATCGTTACTATGTTTTCAGTTTTCAAGTTTCATGGAGAAATATATAAAACTTCAAGTAATTCAATTAATTAAGGACACATTCTGACACACCATGAAGAACTGGCTGTCAATGGGCGATGTTTATTGTTTGACCATATGTTTTAAGAAAGGTTGTTGGCACAGAAAAAAATGGCAGTGACATATATTTCATTTTTCAATTTTGATTTTTTAATATATTTTTTTTTTTTTGTCTTCTAATTCCCACTTTCAGTGAAAATATCACACATCCATTGCAATACACGGTTTAAAAGGTAAAGATTGGAAGAAAAATCAGACACGCCGCCGTCCTTTGAACACTTATGATGTTAGCAACAAAATCTGATCTAAGTATCCACTTATTATTTACTTCAAAGATTCTTCGTATTTACTTCAAAGATTCTTCGGAGCATCTGAATGTTTAAAAAAAACAAAAAACAAAGTGGGAATGAGGTGGATTGGGGTGGTGGTGTTGCACTCACTACCTGTTAAAACGCGGATTTGTATTTGTTGGGTGCGGGGTTGTTGTTGTGGAGCCTTTGCTTTTATTACTGTCAAACTTAAAGAGAGAAAAAACAAACAAAGAAAAACAAACAACATCAGAAAACAAACAAACAAACAAAAACATAACAAGCACTCCATTTCCTCCCACCCCTCCTCAATGTCTCTCTTACTCTTTTCCATCTATCTTCTAGTAAACCTAAATGTCCATGTACAACTAAACAGTAAACCTAAATGTCCATGTACAACTAAACAGTAAACCTAAATGTTCATGTACAACTAAACAGTAAACCTAAATGTCCATGTACAACTAAACAGTAAACCTACATGTCCATGTGCAACTAAACAGTAAACCTAAATGTCCATGTACAACTAAACAGTAAACCTAAATGTCCACGTGCACTGCCTGGATGCGGCCATCAGTCACTTGTCATGCCATTCAACGACAGTTCTGTCCAGCTCTATGTCAGTCATGCAACTCACGTCTGACCTTGCTTGACACAGTCAACTGAAAACGTTGCCATGTTCCCACAAGAACAGCCGCGTGATGGCAAGTTCCGGTAAGCGCGGATGATACATTCCCTATCAACACTAACAAACTTCTCTACTCCCAACACATCTCCCTATCAACACTAACAAACTTCTCTACTCCCAACAAATCTCCAATATCAACACTAACAAATATCTCCCCCCGCCCCAACAAATCTCCAATATCAACATTGACGAATATTTTATTTCAATTCCACTAAATCTCCCAGCACATCACAACAAACAACGAGACTAATGGCCGTTCACTATAGCTCCATTCTCTTCTCCAAGCGCAGCCCCCCCCCTCCCGCGAGACAGCGCTTATTGGTATTGTGGAGGCCAACAGCTGTATGTGAGTAGTACAATAGTGCAGGCCGATACCAATCTGCATTGACATTAATGCTGCTGTAACTGAAATAATTTTTTAAAAATTATCAAGGATTCTCAAATTTCACACTGTATTGAAAGGGGTTTTAGAATCAAATTCCAACCAAATCAAGCCGAGACATGCGGATCCCGTTAGCGAATTGAAGTTTAATATTTAAATCTGAATCAAAGAAGGATGACCGTGACAGTAATCCCCATCCAAGTCATCTCTTTATAAATATATAAAAACACTCATTAAAGGACATCAGATGTTGATTATGAAGATTTACGTAAACAAAACAGAAATGTTCTCACATCGTGAAGCCGTTTCCTTATAACGTAAAACTAGGAAACATAACTAGAGGCGGTGGGGGCGGGGCGGTATTTCCCATACTTGAAAGAACTAGTGACGGATTTATCAATGGCAAAAAAATGTTTGACTAGTTGGACAAACAGGCGATAATGATAAAAGGGACATGGGCGCTGTCCTAAATAGATTTTAAACGGGATTGCAGGTTTAGTGTCTAAGCTCGTCTAAAAATATCTCTAAAAACATAATTAACAAAACTCAGTAAATCAACATTTGAGTTTCTACCATAACTCTGTTCATGTATCTGGCCTAACGATTGTTCCCGTTAAGATCTTGTTCGTATTTCTGTACCCATCTACTAGTGACACTTAGAGTATATACCATTGATGTACCGTGAATGATCAAAGTCCGAGTGAGTGTTTAGTTACAAGAATGATTCAGTCACACATGACCTACTTGAGAGCGGATTTTAGACCTTAGGTTGTAAAAATACAAAAATGCAAACTAAAAGTCACATTTCGGGACCTTACTTTAACAGCAAATCAAGCTAATTATTGTTGTGTGTGAGTAAACATTTACTACGTGTCCCAAAAATTGTATATTCTCTTTAAATGACCATGACACCAACATTTATTATAATACATCAAAGCTTTATAAATCAAAATACTGTGAACAAATGTGGAAACTAGGCAATAATCAAATGTGTGAAAATAGATGGCCATTGTGGTCAACGCACAGTGACAACGCTCACTCATTATTTAAAGTGGTATGTCGGCACATTCTCTTTCATTGAGTGCTCTTGACTCCATGATGATTGTAGCTGGTATTAGGATGTAAACACTGTGTTTAACACATCCCCACAAATACAATATCCACTGGGTGTCAAATCTGGTGGGTATGGAGGGTACAGGTTGATTCCTCCTCGTCCTACCCATCTGTTAGGCAGGTCGTCTCAAGGTCGGCCAGGCCCTTACCTGGCGATGGTAGTGGGGGAGGTGCTCCATCTTGCTGGAAGTAATATCATTTATTCTTAAAATTCTCTTGGATGCATGCCATCGCGAATTCTTGTAGCAATTTCAAGTAACTTGCACTATTCACGGTATCATCAAAAAAAGAAAGGTCAAAATAAACCAAATGCTGACAAGCCCCACCACACTGTAACCCTAGGCCTGGGATGTTCACATGTCACATGGTGTTCCATTTTCACGTAGGGATGTAAGCTGCCAAGTAGGTGCAATTGTGACTATTAATTGAACCATTTAACTTGAATCAATCCAAAATTTTTGGCTTGGGAATTGATTATCCTGGCGCACATTTTGCTTGGTACCATTCACAAATTTTGAATTTTCCTGTAAAAATCGTCTTCATTGAGAGCGTGTATCGATTGTTATGAACTGTCAAAGAGTATATACCATGGACCACAATGGCCATCAATTTGAACATTTGATAATTTGGCAGGTTTCTACATTTGTTCACATTATATTGATTTATGAAACTTTGATGTATTATTATAAAAGTTGGTGTTATGGTCATTTAAAGAGTGCATACATTTTTGGGACACCCTGTATTTATATGATCCAACGATTTATTTGTATGATGTGAAAGCCAGTGGAATAGCTATAGTTAGGGATACCCAGTGCTGAGTGGGAATTCTGCTACCTCCTTTTGTGATAAAATGCCGCTCCAACATAATCATATTATGTCTGACACCGACACACTTGGAGTCATTGACATATACCCACTTGGAGTCATTGACATATACCCACTTGGAGTCATTGACATATACCCACTTGGAGTCATTGACATATACCCACTTGATATTACTTTTACCGACACAGACGTACTTGATGCCACCGAAACAGGCACACTTGCTATAACTGACACACATTTATGTATAAAAATTAGGCTGTTATCGATTAATTTAAACTTAATCGTTAACTTTTGAAAAATTACCAAAATCGACCATTTGGATGAAAGTTGAAGCTTAAAATAAGATGTATGACGTCATTAAACTGAAAATTTCATAAAATGCCCATTACTTAAGTATTATATAAAAAATTAAAATGTTTTTAGGAGATATGTTTAAGTATAAATACTTAAATTGAATGTCAATGAATTTTAATTTTGTTATTGTTAATTAAGTAAAAAAAACAAACACACAATGTTTATTGATTTTTATTTTATATCCTCCTCATAAAAAACTGCTTATTTTAGAAAGTTTACACTTTAAAAATCTTTTTTTTTAAGGAAGAAGTTTGTACGTAAAAAAGAATATTATTAATATTAATAATTTATTATTTATTAATAAATCGAAAAAATTGTGTAAATTATTTTCTTTAATTTTAATCGCCATTTTATCGATTAAAATAATTTTAATCGATAAACCATTTTACAGATTAATCGATAAATTAATCTTTAATTTCCGCAGCTCTAATAAATATATAACAAGATTAATTTTACGTCGATTGACGATATATTCATTTAAGTTTAAGTTTCAGACGTTTACTTACTTAACTATTAGTAGAGTGGATATGAATTAATTTTACGCCATTATAACTCCATAACTATAAATATAAACATATGTAGGCCAACAGTAAAAGTGTACTTAGTACTTACATGGAGAAACAACTAAGTGGTGAACTCTTCCTTTATTAAAGTTTGTATCCATGGATTACTCCACATTGAACACAACTTTATTTAGCCACAGTTGAAGATCCACTTTAGTTAAGCAGGGGCAAAGCAGCCAACACGGTATCCAAGAAACAATAAACAAAAAACAGATATTACAACACACCGAGCGCGCTAAATGCAATACTGAAGCACCCTTTGCGAGTTCTAATAACCGTTGTTTTTTCTATTACAGCCCTCCCCACCAAGCTCATTTAACGGTCGTCTTCAGCACACGAGAGGACGTCTCTCCAATGTGATCAAACAAAAACACACACTTCATAAACGGACTTTTTGCCTCGCGAGGACTTTCTCGCCCTGGCCACCACTTACACCTCTAAAAATGTCGATGGCTAACCGACCGTGACCAACTGTTTCTCAGTTCCCCCCCCCCCCTTGCTGAGCGTTGTTTTCAATAATATATAAAGTGTAGGTAGTAAGGTCGCCAGTAGAGCCCAACACAAGAGTGCGGGTGGGGGAGGGGGAAAGGGGGTGGCGAAGTGTGGGGTGTTGACGCACGTTTTGAGGGGTGGGCACAGTCTCAGGTGAAATCTGTCANGGGGGGGGGTGGGGGCGTAATGCTGGCTGAGATTGAGTAAATGAAATAATTGAATTGATTCTTATTATTTAACTGGTACACAAGCCATAATTGAATTTTCAAAAGGGGTGGGAGGAATCAAAGTAATAATATTAGGAAGGTACAATACTCAATACGTGGTGACAGAGGGAAGATGTACAGAACAACATAAATAATGTCATACACAGACACAGAACAACATTTTTTTTAAAACCTACCAGAATTGTTTTCTGACTCAAGGTTCTCAAAATGTAATCCAAATCACAATTCGACTTTATGCTCTTCTAGTTTCCTTTAATTTAATGCCACTTTAAATTTAGCATTTAACCTTACTTCATACGATACACATTACATTATCACGCATCATAGATATCATGAAATACTTAAGTACACGTTCCAATATTGTCTTTTATATCCGTCACGGGGCCAGGAATTCTTAAATTGTAAATTTTCCGTCACCGCCTAAGAATGATACAGGAATTTTTCATAAGGAGGAATTTATCTGGTGTAATAACTAAAATAGGAGGGATTATCTAAAGGTGTTATCCCAGTTTTAGTTATCTTTATTGTTTACAAAGGCATCACTTCACTTTGAACATAACAGGATCAGTTTGACATTGTTCTTTATATCGCTCATACATCTTTCGATAGGACACTGGTTTAACAACACAGATAAGTTTCCGTTAAGTTAAAAAAAATAATTAATTGCTAGTAGCAGCGTTTCCATCGTCTTATACACTCCGCTAACCCCCTGAGAGTTATTGGATATGTCTCGGACACAATAAGAATACATAGTAGACTGGTCTCGTACTTAAAGTTTACTCTAAGTTGCCCGGCTAACACCACGCATCAGGTTAGTGTTACCACGGGACAAATTTTGAGCAGAAAAAAAATTCACATAAGGTTATTATCAATTTATATCTATATAATTTATAAATCTATATTTATTACTTTTAATTTTTATTTTCATATAAACCAAAAAAAAAACTTGAAGGGAATATTACGCATAACCAGTAACCACTTACGAATATTTCCCAGTTAAAAATGATGCATCTTTGTTAAATCAAATGCACGCAAGAGTAAATAGTAATTTTAAACGATGTAGATCTACTTGTCATTTAAGAAAGAATTAATATGAAAAAAATATATTTAGAAAATTATGTTTAAGAATTATGCTTGAATTACACAATTTGAGTATTTTGTATTTTATTTAAAAGCTTTATCGCAGTCCTATTTTATACGATATATTGTCGTATTAGTTTAATAATGAAGCTCAAATGTATTGTTTTCATTACACAATAGGTTTTTGTATTTTGTATTTTGAGATGTATATATTTTCTCAGCACATTATTAAAAGGTCTATCCTGTTAATTTCCCAATAACTTTGATTATAAAAACAGCACATGACATACCTATTAAGACCTCTTATATTAACGACTACGAGAACCACATGACATACCCTCTGAGACCCCTTATGTTTACAACAACCACATGACATGCCCTCTGAGACCCCTTATGTTCACAACAACCACATAACATACCCACTGAGACCCCTTATGTTCACAACAACCACATAACATACCCACTGAGACCCCTTATGTTTACAACAACCACATGACATGCCCTCTGAGACCCCTTATGTTCACAACAACTACATAACATACCCACTGAGACCCCTTATGTTTACAACAACCACATGACATGCCCTCTGAGACCCCTTATGTTTACAACAACCACATGACATGCCCTCTGAGACCCATTATGTTTACAACAACCACATGACATGCCCTCTGAGACCCCTTATGTTTACTAAAACCACATGACATGCCCTCTGAGATCCCTTATGTTTACTAAAACCACATGACATGCCCACTGAGACCCCTTATGTTTACTAAAACCACATGACATGCCCTCTGAGACCCCTTATGTTTACTAAAACCACATGACATGCCCACTGAGACCCCAAAAACCAAATTACACAAACTATTTGTGTAAGAAGACAATAAATTTAAGCTTTATTTATGAACTAATACCAATAATAGTAGACGTTTCGGCTAATGCCTTAATCAGTACAATAACATAAATAATTACTTACATACATCCCCAAACATATTATGTGATAAAAAAAAAAGAAAAAGAAAAAAACAAAACAGATAAGGACACAGAATACAGGAAAAAGGAGGAAGTTGAGGTATCCACTGAGACCCCTTATGTTTACGAGAACAACATAACATGCCCATTGAGACCCCTTATGTTTACGAGAACAACATAACATGCCCATTGAGACCCCTTATGTTTACGAGAACAACATAACATGCCCATTGAGACCCCTATGTTTACGAGAACAACATAACATGCCCATTGAGACCCCTTATGTTTACGAGAACAACATAACATGCCCACTGAGACCATTTGTTTGTACAAGGTCCACATGACATGTCGAATGATCCCTCCTAGATGTGCAAGCACCTCGTGTAAAACTTCTTCTCCCTCATAAGTTATGTATTTCTGTACTATATTTTTCTTCAACTCTATCTTAATTCCATGCTGTACGTTCATGTCAGGACATTTGTATATACTGTTGTGTAAGCAACTATGTTTAGGAAGATTTGGAGTACATGTCAATAGATTGGGAGTACATGTCAATAGATTAGGAGTACATGCCATTAGATTAGGAGTACATGTCAATAGATTAGGAGTACATATCAATAGATTAGGCGTACATGTCAATAGATTATGAGTACATGTCAATAGATTGGTAGTACATGTCAATAGAATAGGAGTACATGTCAATAGACTAGGCGTACATGTCAATAGATTAGGAGTACATGTCAATAGATTAGGAGCAGATGTTAATGTCTTAGTCCAGTTGTTAGAATGTCTTTAAAGCACGGTGAGCCAAGCCGTAGACTGAGCTCATGTGCTATCCAAGAGTACCAAGTAAATCAATCAATCATTATTTTGTACACTGTATATTGTCAGGCATATCTTATAAATTAACAAACTTTAAACATATCTTCTACTCTAACGTAAGTCAAACCATCTATTATAATCAACACAACTTATAAAACCATCAGATTGTTAACGAGTTTGAATGATGGCGTCATTGTTTGAATCAATGGAAATAAAGACGTTTTCTCAAAGCAAAATCAAATAAAATGTGAAGTAAGTAACAAGAGAAATGCCCTATGTATTAATTTAAGTCTTTACTACTAGTGTGTAGTAAAAAACAAACAAAAAACTCGGCAACAGATGTCGCGGTCAGGAGACCAGTCAAACCATGAAACTTTGTGACAGTCTTTAATATCATTTAATATGCTATTCATCTATTCGCCTACAACACGTTGCTCTATACATGAGGTCAGTTTACATGTCATGTGACAGTGGTCATTAAAATTGTGCATGTTTGGAAGGGGGGGGGGTATTTAGCGACCTCTACTTCCCGTATAACTGATATCATCCTGACTCTTACTCTTATTTGTCCACTTTTCTATTGTTCACATGGTCCAGCGTGTTAGCTTTAGGTATACTACAACTACAGGGGAGCGGCCAAACACAAACGTAGTTTTATCCGTAGCTAAACGGAGGTCACCTGTACATACATTTATCTTTCTTTGATACACATGATCTTGCCTATATTTTATCGGTGTCAAGAGTGTCAAGAATAAGAACCGCTGAATTCTTACACCGCTAATCAATAGACACCCTAGCTTGATGACTCAGCTCTGGTAAACTACAATATAACCTTCTTCAAATATACATTGACAGTCTCTGAGTGTTCGCGTCTGCTATAAGACTAGGCCCCCGTATCCTGGTGCGATTCTGTCTTACAATAGATCTGTTGTAGCTGAGCGTTGGACTGGCCCAGACATGCCCTATAATAGGGACTCCACCTTTAACACAAGACTCTCAATGCAAGGAGATTTTAACCAGGAAAATTGAATAAATGTGTGTGGGGGTGGGGAGGGAGAGAGCTTTCTGTCGTACAGAAAGGTCCTCTGGCAGTCCGGTGCATGAAACCAAGGTTTACGTTGGTGTTGCACACAGTAATATTCCAGACATTGTCCAAACATTACTCAATGATGTCAGGAGAGGAGGTAAGGGTGAATACTAATATGTATCGGATTATCAAGGTTCGTTAATAAACTTATTCACACTATGACTGTCTATGGGGCAAGCGAAGTAGCGTTCACATGTTTCATTTAGCCACCACTAACGAGCAAGGGATTGTATGGTAAGCGCAATGCCCCAGGGGTTAAGCAAGCGCCGAGGATAGAAACCGTGACACTCTTCTGCCTCGGTTCAAATGTCGACGCGCTACCGCTAGACCGCGCCCATAATTTAGTTTACTTTAAGCAGTTGGTTTCTAGTTTGATTTCCTTCCAGACGGTAGCTCAACCCAAATATTTTAAACAAGATTCCCCTGGGAAATGAAAGAGTCTTACCTACCAGCTAACACCCCGTTAGTGTTAACAATACTTTGATCTTTAAAAATTTCTCTAAAAAATAACCACAAAATGTTCAACATTGTTGTACCAAACTTGTGCACCCCCCACCCCGAACCAAAACATATTTCTAAAAAAATAAAAAAGAAGATTTTTTTAAATTTAAAATAATTTTATATAATTCACGTAAAAGATCATGTGTAAAATGAGCATGACGAAGACCCCCCCCCCCCGAATGATCACAGTGGGTAAACGGAGTGGGGTGAAAAGGAAAATAAAGGTGTGGGGGGTTGTGGCAATATTGCTTCTTGCGTTCACTTGCGTTGTTCCTTCACAGAATAACTATGATTCGTAGTTATCAAGTCCGCCTTGAACGCTGAACGTCCTGGGTTCAATTCCCAGATGGAACAATTTTAATACAACATTAATTTTTTTTTCTGCATGTTCTTTTCCCCTATTTTTTGCGAACATACCAACCCTAGAATCTGAAACACACAGTTAATGTAAGGCGAGGGATGGAAGTAAAGAGTGGGGGCAGGTAACAACAACCATTGTGCACATGTCTTCACGTTTACTCGGTTTCTTTTTCATTTCTCTGTGCTGCTGTTTGTGTCCGTTCTCCCACCCCACCCCCGTTCTTTGCACTATATATATAGAGCAAGTCTGCGGCATATGCTACGCCGCTGGTCACCTTGTTTACTAACTCTTTCCTTAAATGCTATTTACTCACACACACATTTGTTTGTGTGTATTTAAGTTTTAAAAAATATATATATACATTTTCTGCCTGTTTAATCTACGGCTTTCGGGCAAGAGGGACAATCACAAAAAACTATACTAAAACCAGCTGCAGTTAGAAAGGGACCGTCCTGACAAAAGTAGGTCCCCGTCCGTCGTTTGGTTTCATCGTGATTGTGCAACTGAAAGTAGAAAAGTGTAACATACCCATATACAACCATTAACTGAGCTTTATATATATATATAACTTGGCACATAGATCCATTAGAATTCGGGTTAAAATCTATAGGAGTTTTGGACCACACAATATAGAATAGGCATCTTATTTTACACATTGAATACAGTTCGGATTAATTGATATGGACTATAGACAAAATTTGGTCTCAAAATGTAAAGACCCACGCTAAATTACCAGGTTTGTCCATGGGAATGTTTTTCCCATGGGAAACGTCCCATGGGATGGGTTGGGATGGGATGGGACAGGCATAAATTGCCATGGGATGGGATGGGATAGGACAGAAAAATATGTCCCATGGACAAGTCTGTAAAGTAGTTTATGGAATAAAACTCCTAATATTCACACCTTCGGGGTAGAGGCCCACAATTCATTTATTCATATTTTTAAAGTTTCAATGTACATTAAATTTTACTAAATTTTTACGAACATTATCACATATAATATATCTTCATTCGGATTAATCTCGAGAGCGTTTTTCAATTTACATTTTGTGCTGTTTGGGTTCGGGGGCTTTACATTTTCTATCTCCTTATATAAGTGAATATAATCTTTACTTTATCATTATTGTAAATATTGACTATCGAGTGGATGTGTTGATATAGACCAAACTTGATACACAAAAACTTGCTGATCTACGATAAAATACCATAGAAAATTGAAATCTTTTAGGTTCAGTACAATTGGCCTTCATTTTATTTCCATAACAACGAAAAGGTATGTAAAATGCATAACAATAAATTTAAACTTCACTAGTGAGTTTTACATGAATTGAATTTCAGTTTAAAGCTATGCTACATGTGGAACTTATCGAACTATTGGTTAATTTAAAAGTAATTAGATCTATATTATTAACTTCTTTCATGGCTTTCTACAAAATCCCATAATTTAATTTTTTGCTTTAAATGCGTTATTTTTAACCGACACTGGATAGTTTGAACTCCAATCTGGACACTTTAGGGTTCTCAATTATTCGATGACGTTCGATTTTCTTCTACAAAATAGTCGTATGCTTTCTTTTTGTTTATTTATTTAATAATATATATTGATATGCGATGAACATTTACTTCAACAAAATATTCCTTAATCCCCTAGTTGATTGAGGCCCGGATACGGTTCTAAATATTTATTATTTTTTTTGGTGTGAGATAACCTCCTGTTGTCCACTAGATCCAGCGCAAGTATCTTTTCTTGTCTACAGGGTGAAACATTACAAGGACCAAAGAATAGAAAAGTTAACGACCTCTTTCTGTGTTTTTTTGTTTTTTTTTGTTTTTTGTTGTTGTTGTTGTTGTGATAACCTTAATTTATTTATCAGTCATTCCGAGCCTCACCCTCGTCCATAAAGAAACTGTCTCGTTTAACGTCTTTATCTGGCGAACCATAACAAGCTGGTATCTCAGGAAACCTGCCAGCAACAACACCTGGATGTTCTGTATACAGTCGACCTATCTTATCTTATCTTCTTATCTTATCTTATATGTTACAGACGCTCCTTCTGTACAGAATATTATTGCGTCCTACGTATTTCTATGGTTTGTGTTTAGTCCTGTATTCTTACTAGAGTTTTAAAAGATGATAAAGTGGAGGCTTTCCTGGTTTCTTCAGGCAACCCATTCCACGCCCGAATACCGGACGGAAAGAAAGAAAACTTGTATGTGTTTGTTCTTGCATATGGAATAAGGAAGGTGTTTTTAACTTTATGCCTATTTGAGGGTTGTATTAGGTTATCTTTGTGTTGTATTTCTAAATTAGAATTAATTGCCTTATGTATAATTACTAATTTACTCTTGGTTCTTCTATCCTCTAGTGTTTCAAGGTTTAATGATTTAACTAACGGTGTTACTCTTGTCAGTTTTGAATATTCTCCAGTAATGAATCTGGCAGCTCTTTTTTGGATTTGTTCTAACTTATCAATATTTTCTTTGGTGGATGGGTCCCATACAGAAGATGCATATTCTAGTATAGGTCTCACCAGGGTTAGGTAGCATTTTAGTTTTATATCTTTGTTACATTTGTAAAAGTTTCTTTTTATAAAGCCTAAGGTTTTGTTTGATTTTTTAATAACTTCATTGACATGGGGATTCCAAGATAGTTTCTCATTTATTATGACTCCTAAGTATTTCGCATCTTTAGTTTGGGTTAGTTCTTTTCCATGAATGAAATATTTTGAATTTATTTGTTTCTTTTTCTTTGTTACTCTTAGCAGTTGACATTTTTCTGGGTGGAAGGACATACTCCAGTTAGCTTCCCATTTTATTAATTCATCTAAGTCTTTTTGTAAAATTTTGCTATCTTGTTCTGACTTGATTGTTCTATAGATTATACAATCATCAGCAAATAACCTAACTTTAGTTCCTGTTGAGATATTGTTGGGTAAGTCATTTATATAAATTAAAAATAGTAAGGGACCTAGGACAGTTCCTTGTGGAACTCCTGAGTTAACCTTTATTGGTGTAGATTTAGAACCATTAATTATTACAGTTTGCTCCCTACCCAATAGGAAATCTTGGATCCAGTGATGTAAGGGACCTGAGATTCCAAAGTATTTAAGTTTTTTGAGTAAACTAAGGTGGTGAACTTTGTCGAATGCTTTTGAGAAGTCTAGTAATATTGTATCTATTGAACAGTATATTGCCAATCAATACTTCTTTAACCCACGCTTGCACACATGATAAGAAATGATTATCAGAGGCTCCAATCTAAAAAATAAGAGAATGACGTCATTCCAAAGAGATGTTTGAACCCCAACAGCAAAATATATTAGTAAAGAGCTTCATCACACGCGCATCAAGACATTACTATCACATTACATACGCCATTCAAACCTCGAGCAACAAAAGATATTTAAAGTTCTTTTAAAAAACATACAACTGCGACAAGATGAAGTTCATCCTTTTATAAAACTTGCTTCTTTTAAGTTTAGGTTAAACAGTTTTTATTGATTCAATCATTATGTTTTTTTTTTCAATTATGTCTATAAAGACTATTTATTCCAAAGACTAATATCTACTTATTCAAAACATTATCCTACCATTGTTAAATGCATTTCATTCAAGTCGAATGCTTCTATCTCACAACCACAATGGCATTATAGGCTGAAGAAAACATTCGATAAAGAAAGTAGTCTGGCTATTTCAGTGATGTTGATCATGGGTTACAACTTTAACATTGTCGTCTAAGATGTGATAGGACTAACAACTGTCACTTAAAATAATAATATTTTTCATTACAGACCTTTCTTCGATATAGACGATTGCTGCGTCATATGCTTATCCATGATTTTAAGTTTTTTTTTTCTATTGAGTTTTGAATCGTGGTAATGTGTCAGTCTTTATGGTTTGTGAGTGCAAGTCATATCACGTGAGTGCAAGTCATATCACGTGAGTGCAAGTCATATCACGTGAGTGCAAGTCATATCACGTGAGTGCAAGTCATATCACGTGAGGGCAAGTCATATCACATGAGGGCAAGTCATATCACGTGAGTGCAAGTCATATCACGTGAGGGCAAGTCATATCACGTGAGTGCAAGTCATATCACGTGAGTGCAAGTCATATCACGTGAGTTCTAGTCATATCACGTGAGGGCAAGTCATATCACGTGAGTTCAAGTCATATCATGTGAGTGCAAGTCATATCACGTGAGTGCAAGTCATATCACGTGAGTGCAAGTCATATCACGTGAGGATCATGTCCGAATTCCAAAAAGGAATGAGAATTTGTTTGTGTATTTTTAAAAAAAAAATGTAATTATTTTTTTTATGCATAATGTAAACTAAAAATTATATCTGAGTGTTAAATTTTATTATAGTTACGTTGTATTTCCAAGTTAGAATTTAGTTTTTAATGTATTATTAATCCTTTGTTCTTCAATCCTCTAGGGTTTATAGAATTTATGATTTAATTAATGTCAGTTTTAAATATGAACCAGTGATGATTCTTGCAGCTCTTCTTTAATTTTAAAAAAATTATCCGTTTTACTTTGATTGATGGATTACATCAACAAAATGCATATTTTACTGAATGTTTGACCAATGTAAGGAAGCATTTTTGTTTCATGTTCTTATTATATTTGTTTCCTTTTATAAAGCTTTTAAGTTTGGTTGAATTTTTAAAATTATTTCTTAAACATGTGGGTTCCATAATAATTTGCTATTTATTATTAATCCTAAGTATTTCGTATTTTTAGTTTACATTAACTGTTTTTTCAAGAATGAAATTGTTTGCCTATATTTTTTTTATATCTCTTTCACAGTTGACTTTTTTTCTGGGTGGTAAAGCATAACCCAAATGGTTTTTATTTTCTTTAATTTGATCGTATCTTGGTATGATACGGCTGACAATTGTGTAGATAGTGTAGTGTCTAGTTGAGATAAAACCGACATTTTCAAGTGTTCATTTCCATTTAAGGGAATTAACAGTAATTAAATTAGGAAAAAAGTTCGACTTGGATTGAATTAACAAACAAAAGTTAACATTTTAAAAAATACATCAAAAGTTCCATTTCCTATAACGAGATTTTGGAATTTCATACTATAGAAAGTTTTAATTTTTAAAAAAGGACAATAATAAAAGAGATATGTGTATAAAATAAACTGACAGATGAAGACATAAAGAGAGATAAATCTCGTCAATTTCGGTATTTATATAGTAATAACATGTACATTTTGGTATTTTTATAGTAATAACATGTATATTTCGGTATTTAGATGTGTAAGAATGTTGGGGCTGCAGAATATACGGGGTGGATTTAATAATTTTTAAAGTGTTTTTATTTTTCAGGGCGCTTTATAAGACTTGCACCGCGAACTAATAAATATGAAGCTTCTTT
Organism: Radix auricularia; assembly: GCA_002072015.1. Classification (NCBI taxonomy): domain Eukaryota; kingdom Metazoa; phylum Mollusca; class Gastropoda; family Lymnaeidae; genus Radix; species Radix auricularia. The sequence goes on along the minus strand of MUZC01000029.1, from coordinate 242,867 downwards.
CCTTGATTGGCCACGGTGTTAACAATGAGGACGTTGACTATGCGGCATCACGAGTAGAAGATACATCGGCAGGTTGTGTGTAAGACTGGAGAGATGCCGTAAGGCAATTGAGGAGAGGGGTTCTCTCCCTCGGCGTTTTCAACATTGACAATCAACAGAAGAGAACTTACCATGGAGTGAAGCTACTTGACTTATTTTAGATAGGGCTGTCAACACAAAGGATTAAATGCAAAAGAGGTACAAGGTAAGGGTTAGCCTGACCGGACGTAACGACAACAACGTTCGTTGAAAAAGGCTCTTTGCCGAAAAGTTCGCTGTTTTGTTACGTCCGGTCAAGTTAACCCTTACCTTGTTTACGTCTTTTCCATTTAATTTTTTATAAGCCTGATTGCAGTCCTACCCCTCATTTTGTTTACAACACAAAGGATCATTTCAAGAAACTATATTTTAACTTTTTACTCTTTTAAAATAATTAAAAGTCATGTTACCCCGATCAACTAACGCTCATTTACTACATATTTTTGGTGGCAAATGGGGGAATAAATTAATGCCACATGAAATTGTCCGGCTACATGGGTATATTTCTGCCAGGCTACATGACTAGTAGGTTGCCCGGTTATATGGGTAAACGTTTCCCGGCTGCAGGGATAGATTGTTGCCTAGTTACAGGTGTACAAGGTTTCACGGCTACATGAGTCTCACGGCTACATGACAAGAAGGTTGTCCGGTTTGTTGCCTAGAAAGTTGCCTGACAACATAGGGTAAAAGGTTGCCCGACTACATTGGATAGAAGGTTGCCCGACTACATTGGATAGAAGGTTGCCCGACTACATTGGATAGAAGGTTGCCCGACTACATTGGGTAGAAGGTTGCCCGACTACATAGGTTAGAAGGTTGCCCAACTAGATGGGGTAGAAGGTTGCCCGACTAGATGGGGTAGAAGGTTGCCCGACTAGATGGGGTAGAAGGTTGCCCGGCTACATAGGGTAGAAGGTTGCTCGACTACATAGGGTAGAAGGTTGTCCGACTACATTGGGTAGAAGGTTGCCCGACTACATTGGGTAGAAGGTTGACAACATTGGGTAGAAGGTTGCCAGACTAAATGGGATAGAAGGTTGCCCGACTACATAGGGTAGAAGGTTGACTACATTGGGTAGAAGGTTGCCAAACTACATTGGGTAGAAGGCTGCATGACTAGATTGGGTAGAAGGTTGCCGGACAACATTGGGTAGAAGGTTGCCCGACTACATTGGGTAGAAGGTTGCCCGACTACATTGGGTAGAAGCTTGCCGGACAACATTGGGTTGATGGTTGCCCGACTACATTGGGTAGAAGGTTGCCGGACAACATTGGGTAGAATGTTGCCCGAATACATTGGGTAGAAGGTTGCCCGACTACATTGGGTAGAAGGTTGCCCGACTACATTGGGTAGAAGGTTGCCCGACTACATTGGGTAGAAGGTTGCCCGACTACACTGGGTAGAAGGTTGCCCGACTACGTTGGGTAGAAGGTTGCCCGACTAGATGGGGTAGAAGGTTGCCCGACTACATTGGGTAGAAGGTTGCCCGACTAGATGGGGTAGAAGGTTGCCCGACTACATAGGGTAGAAGGTTGCCCGACTAGATGGGGTAGAAGGTTGCCCGACTACATTGGGTAGAAGTTTGCCCGACTACATGGGGTAGAAGGTTGCCCGACTACATTGGGTAGAAGGTTG
>MUZC01000029.1:205170-240200 GCA_002072015.1 Radix auricularia | reverse complement strand
GACTACATTGGGTAGAAGGTTGACTACATTGGGTAGAAGGTTGCTCGACTACATTGGGTAGAAGGTTGACTACATTGGGTATAAGATTGACTACATTGGGTAGAAGGTTGCTCGACTACATAGGGTAGAAGGTTGACTACATTGGGTAGAAGGTTGCTCGACTACATTGGGTAGAAGGTTGCCCGACTACATTGGGTAGAAGGTTGACTACATTGGGTAGAAGGTTGCTCGACTACATTGGGTAGAAGGTTGCCCGACTATATTGGGTAGAAGGTTGACTACATTGGGTAGAAGGTTGCTCGACTACATTGGGTAGAAGGTTGACTACATTGGGTAGAAGGTTGCCCGACTACATTGGGTAGAAGGTTGCCCGACTACATAGGGTAGAAGGTTGACTACATTGGGTAGAAGGTTGACTACATAGGGTAGAAGGTTGCTCGACTACATTGGGTTGAAGGTTGACTACATTGGGTAGAATGTTGACTACATAGGGTAGAAGGTTGCTTGACTACATTGGGTAGAAGGTTGACTACATTGGGTAGAAGGTTGACTACATAGGGTAGAAGGTTGACTACATAGGGTAGAAGGTTGACTACATTGGGTAGAAGGTTGACTACATTGGGTAGAAGGTTGACTACATAGGGTAGAAGGTTGCTCGACTACATTGGGTAGAAGGTTGACTACATAGGGTAGAATTTGCCCGACTACATAGGGTAGAAGGTTGACTACATTGGGTAGAAGGTTGCTCGACTACATTGGGTAGAAGGTTGACTACATTGGGTAGAAGATTGACTACATTGGGTAGAAGGTTGCTCGACTACATAGGGTAGAATTTGCCCGACTACATAGGGTAGAATTTGCCCGACTACATGGAGTAGAAAGTTGCCTGACTACAAAAGTACACAAAATGAGACTGATATTATTCAGAAATATCACTGGTAACCATCACATGTATGACGGCTTATAAAGCCCACCGTATGGAACGATGGGGGTGAATATTATACTAACTCCACACAGCCCAATATGAGATGGCCCGTTCATTGGACACAGACTTAATCTGAAACTTTTTACAAGGCAAAATATATGGTCCGAACACGCCACTACCAATGTTTGTGCCGTCCCGCGACTCAAGCGGCATGGTAACTTGGTTTATGTGAACGTTAAGTGCTATGGCGGATTAAGGGGGGGGGGGCTGAACGGGCTAAAGCCAGGGGCCCCCCGACGGTTTGGGGGCCCCCAAACTTTTATATTTTATAATAAAAGTGTACAAATGTTTGCATGAACCCTTGGAAATATAATAAATAAAATAAATTAATAAATATCTCTACAACCGGATTTAGTTGCCTCCCTTAGAGAACATAGTTAAAATTATTGTTTATATTTTTAAAATTTATCCGTTTTGACGAGCTCCGTGTGGAGAGAGTAATGGCTTGTGATGCAAGCGGTACCGGGTTCGATTCCCAGCAGTGGATTTAAAAGTTTTTGTTTTCACACTCAATTGTAACATACCGGCGAACACTTCAAATAGTTACTTCTTCGTGTTCGTTTTTTTTTTCATTATTAATATTTAGTTACAGTCATTATATTAGCTGTTCACAATTATTTTAAGGGACGCTGGCTGGATAGGGCCCCCGTTTGATTGCAGCCCGGGACTCCGTGCAGTCTTAATCCGCCCCTGGTTAAGTGAATCAAATGGCTACTTGTTTTTTATCCCACCAACAAAAATAATTCTATTTTTTTTATAAGTGTTTACTTTTGCAACACCGAGAGACTTAGACTGGTATAGCCTACTAGATGGTAATGGACTCTTCCCACTTACGTAGATGAAGGTTAAATAAATTAATAAATTGATATTAAAATCTTTAATCTAATTAACATGAATGTTAATATTATTTAGAAGCAATGGCAGTAAAAAAAAATATATTGTAACACGATTGACTATATTCACTATATTGAAATTCGACTAGAACAACCCTGATTAAAACTAAACTAACGTTAACTGAAAGAAAGTAGGCTTTAACATTTTTTGTAGTAGGGTCGTGGAAATTAACGATTAATTTTAACAATTAATTTTTTAACGATTTATCGATACATCACTTACAAATTATTGGAAGTCAAAAAGTAAAAAAAAAAAACAACAAATAATAGCGGTATATATATAATAAATATCCTTACGATTACGCGAACATTTTGGTTTTAAACCATTAACTGAAAAGAATGTTCAAAATGTTAATAAAGTTTGACTACCATGGTTCTAACACTTATCAAAATGAAAAGCGTATTTTAAGCTAATGGCAGTTATGGAGTCTGACTCTGAGAGAGAAAATGACGACAGCTCTTCTGATGAATTACAGCGTTACAGTACTTACAGAATGGAGATGAAAGTTCATGAATCTATTCACACCCGCAACAATGGTATCCGATAATGTAATTTCCTTGCCAAATCGTTTTCTGCATACCATTTACCTCAGTTCCATGTGAATGATTGTTCAGCTGGCTGATTATATTGTCATTATTGGACTCGTTCATTACTTGAACCCAATAATGTCAACACACTTGTCTTTTGGGGTAGTTGGTTAAGACATATAAATGGGACATTCCAGTGTTATTTAGATTTTAGACAAGAAAGTTTATAAAAGTGTTACTTATGACATCATAAAATTTAATTTTTGACTTTAATAGAAATTAGCGATGAATTAATTTTATCGTTAATTTCCAAAAGTTACCGATTAAATTTAAATTAGTCGTTAAAAGTCCTAGTTTTTACATAAAAATGTTATGTTAATTTAGACAGGTGGTCGAAAAAAAAAAAAGCACGGAATCATGTAAAACTTTGTTGTTTTTTAAGTCCAATTTATTTCTTACATTAAATAAGGGCAATGGTCCCACTAAGGTTCGCTGGTCCGTGTTCAAAGTAAAAAAAAAATCGTGTGCAATTTTGAGTGAATTATTTTACAAAATTTGCTGCCCGGTAATTCTAAACTGCTCCGCGGCGTCGGTCAGATATCTGTGCGGCCTTGTAAAGAAAACATTGGATAACAGGTTAGGGTCAGTAGGTGGGAGATAAAAGGTCTTGACATCAAATAAGAAAAAGACGTCAATTCCGAAAAACCCATCTGTACCAAACGATCGAGTTAAACCGAAACGATATAAACATTAAAAAAAACACAACCTTTTGACAGTTGACCTTTTATCAACACTACATAAAGTCCTTCCCTTTTAGTTAAAAGAATAGGTGAGCCGAAAGCGGCGCTATGCATATGTTATGCTAATGTAACAGAATACAAAAGTAGCCGCTGTTACAGTTGGACGCCAATGACATTTCTTGAATGAAGTAAGGCCCATGAGTTTAAGACCCTACTGCTACTGAATCAAAAATGGATCCAGGCCCCGCGGCGAAAGTTACAAATACGGAGCCTTGTGGGGCAGTAAATCTGTCAGTACCCCCCACCCCTACTTTTCCCCCCCCAGTTTCGACGTTCACGCACAGAGGTCCTCGTTTGGGGGACAATAGCGCGAACCGACGCGTCGACAGTGAGGGTAAAAGAGGGTAAGGCCATAACGTAATGACGTCGGTGCTAAACGCCAACCAATAAATGTATTGCACAAGGACCTCTCCTACTATTTCAGTCGGCATGCAAATCTGAGGTCCAACTTGGCGCCCTATTCCTTATTTTTACAATTTTAATTAAATCGTTTCTAATAATATTTATATTTGATGATGGAAAACTTGAACTGTCGAGAATCTTGGCAGTGAAATTTAAGACCTATAGATCTATAAGTTTCTTTAAAAATGGATTCAGTTTTAGGAACAAAATTGGAATATTCCTATTTTGAAATTAAAACCACTGAATTTCGTTAGAAGAGATAACGATCATTGCTAACTTAACAAATTTTTTTTTTTAAATATAAAAAAAAAAATAATTAATAATAATGATCCCGCCCGAGGACAAGTTCCCTCGCTGGTTTCCGGAATGGGATTTTTGACACTCGCCGAACGCCTTCAGCATGTTGTCCTTTTCGTTAAAATTAAGAATTGAGAACCGTTACCGTGCAAGTCAACGTGAGAAATGAGACAGGAGGAGTCACTTTCAACTATGCCGCTGTCGCAAGAGACGGAGTGATCTTAGCTGTCTCACGACATCACGGTACTGACTTTTATTCATTCTTTGGGTCGGTAGCCTGTTTAGTTTTGTATGTGTGTATGTGTGTGTTATATCGGCTAAACAAATATTTTGTTTTTACAGATGATGTCACAGCTTTTCTATGCTTTTGAAAATCTTTTTACAGTTCCGCAGCCTTGCCTCCGAGTTGTTTTTTGTCAGCCCCCACTTTTCTAGCCCCCTCCCATAAAGGACTTATCGGCACATAAATTACCAAACCCTAATGGCGATAATGTATGGAGTGTATAAAAATGTATTTCCTATCATTGGTTTTCAACCTTGTGAAAATGTCAAAGATTTAGTAACTTTCAAAATTTGATTTCGTGGCTACACCTTCGGTAGGGAGGTTGCGGGAAAGAGCGCCACTAGAAAGACAAGGGGGGGGGGGGTGATAATCTTATCACGTTATATTCATTGTATCTCCCATTGTACGGCTTCGATTGTAATGGGGAAAGAAATGAGCTCTATACGACTTAGTTTCCAAAACAAATGTTACAATAAGAAAAACAATATTATTTTTATTCAAACAATCAAAACGTTGATTCAGTTCCTAGGTTTTCATGTCACGCCAATATCAATTATCATAACTTTATCCTAAGACATGAAATATAATGGATATCCTACAAAGTGAGATATAATAGGTGTTCTGCAGACAGAGGTGCAATGAATGGTATGAGATTAGACGCACAATGGATGTCCTCCGGCGGGAGCCGTGGTTTATGTAGACGATATCTTCTACGGCGAATTAGATACAAACAGATCGAATGGATATCCTATGATGAGTGATGTAAGAAATGTTTTGGACAAAGGACATAGTTTATGACATAAACACATGGTATTTCAACACAATTCATAAGACAAACAGGTAGTTCTCTCCAACATAGATTCATGATATAAACATGTAGTTCTCTCCAACATAGATTCATGACATAAAGACATGTGGTAGTCCAACATGTATTCATGACACAAACGTGTGGTTCTACGACACGACTTTGTGACCTAAGCATGTGTTTCTCCAATAGATTAGACTCACGACTCAAAATTAGTTTCTAAAACTGTCTATTCTTTACTTTGTATCACAAGATTATGACACCAAGTGTAGATCACAATCACCGCAACAGTAGAAAAATGCTGTAACATTTCGGTTGTTGTTGGCGGGGGGGGGGGGGGGGTGAGTATCATGAACTATTTAAACGATTAGTCTTTCAAGCCACGCTATCATGAAATATGTGCAGAGTGCACTTGACATGACAACTCATGTTGTAATGACAAGAAGTTACCGGCACCACACGTGGATTGCGTCCGCAGTCACACGTGGCTATTGATTGAATTTGACTTTCATACCAGTTATGCTCAAATTGATTTTTGCAGTGAGTATTCTTTGAGCTTTTCCGGGTTCTCGCATCTGTGAGAAATTTAAAGCGCTTTAAAGAATTTGGAGGGAAGAAGTTGTAGGGGGTTTTGGAATGGATGGAAAGGTAGGTGGGTTAGAGAGGGCGCTCGGTGAAAATATTCAATGGATGCTGCCGTATTACTAAAGAGCGAGTCTATGTCTAGAGTTGTTTTCGGATGTAAATTAGCGCTGCGGAGAAAATCCAAGTTGGTGGATAAGATTGCCGCGCATGACATCTTAAATAACTAATGATCTTTTTCTTCGTGTATAGTACGACTGGAATGTTGGTAACGTGGTTTCTGTTAAAAAGCGGTCTGATTTTGTGCTAGGTCAGGGGCCACCAAAGTCCTGCCCGTAGGCTAAATACAATCAACGTAAAATATCTTCATAGACCGTGACATCGTCAAATAATTTCCTCGTGGATTTTTTCTGTCATAACAATAAATGATGTCAAAATCTGTCACATTTTATTGCTCAACAACATAAGGTATGTGCTGTTATCCATAAGAAATTCGATGACGTTCGTTGTCAATATCGGTGAGGTATTATTTATTTTCGCCAACTTTAAATTTTGAGACTTAAATTGTTTTTACACATTTCCGTTCAAGTTTTTTTTTTCAAGTAACAAATTTTACATATTTTTCTTAATTGTAAAGTAAATACAATTTTTTAAAATGTTTTTTTTCTGTAAATTCGCTCTTATCCATCCATTCTAAGTGATTTTTAATGATGAAATAAGACACTTTTTAAAGTCTACAAAAATCGATCTAATAGTGTCCACCTTTTCCCATTACTTTTTAAAAATAAAAAATAAAATAAATAAATTTTTTTGGAAAAATCATATGAAAATGAATAGCTCAGTCTCACTGTATGTCATGTTTGTTTGTTATCTTAATCCAAAGTATACAAATGTTTACTCAATGAAAGATGGCACTGTTTGGAAAAAGTTTGGATACCCCAGTCGATCTTGTGTCACTCGTCTCACATTATCAACCTTTTAACTTTTCACCCAACATCAGCTAATTAAATTTAGTCTAGGTCGCACAACACCAGTCAAATTAACATATGACTTTAATATTATTGGTGTAAAGTGTTCATAAATACTTCAATTTTTTTAAAATTAGGTTTTTAGTGCATTTTGTAGAAATTAGTTTAGTTACAGATTGACTTTAATTGACTAATTTATTTTTATTTAGAAAGATTATCTTGTAATCTCAAAAACTATGAAACTATGCACCCTACCCTTGTCTTTTACTCACGCTAACTGTCCGAAATGTACAAAAACATGTTGGAAAGAACTACATGTCTGTGTCATGAATGTCCTTCACACAAACATACACCACCACACAATGGACTTTTCTGCCCTTTCTCCGACCGTGCATTCCTAAAAGGATGACCCACCATGTGTTAAAATAAGGGACACTGAAATGCTGAAACACTTGGTTTAAGATGCGGAGATAGACATCCATGCACTAATCATGCAACAAACTCGATTAGCAAGTAGGAAGAAAGTCTTTTAATAATGGAGACGACAAGGGTAATGACTGGTTATTTGATATTACCATAACAGCAAAACCGCATTGTAAAAATATCCGACTTCAAACTTTATAGCAAATCTTCGCCACAGGAGTCAATAGGTCAGTTATAGCCTAAATGTATGAAAACTCATTTGAACAAAGCATTTTCCCAGTAGTTTTGGGTTGACGTCTTCGTGCAGTACACACTGTACATAAGCATTACATAATGATCGTACTTCTTTTTGTTTGTGTTTCTAGGACGAAGAATTCTTTTAGCCGATACGTTCGTTGTTTTAGGACGTACTTTCCAGACTCACTGATTCCTTCCTCAATAACCATTGGGTTTGGATGGCGCGTCACACTAACATGGCTGTTTCAAACGGGTGTTAAGGGATTTATTTATTTTTTGTTAAAGCAAGGAAACAAAGCCCATGTAACTTATATCACTTTCTCGGGGAAAAAAATACAGAATTATTGAAAGTGTTCACATTACGCACACTAAATTATTTTAATAAGATAAATGATTTGAAGAAACCGTTGCAAACGAGGGAGTTTTTTTTCTATTTATTTTTTTTTAAAATCCCAGCTGATTACGACAACTAGACGAACATTACCAAAACTCACAATGGCTTAGGATCCCCTGCAGATATCCACCAAACGAATGTACTCCACAGGACGACAACGTAGGGCAGAGTAAAACAACACGAAACTGCAGTGTTGCGACAGGTCCTGACCCGCCAGGTCTCGGCCGATAAAAACAATGAGGAAGGGGGAGGGGGTAAATCTTTAAACGGTCCGAACACAACCAAGTCTCAGTGTCACACTACTAGATCCTTTATCAGATCATTGACACACACACACAGACCCGGTTGTCTGTGTTAGCCTAATTCCGTAATCAAGGGTTCTCAAATAGTATCATGCACATTCATCTTCCAAATTATGGGTTCAGCAAATCTCCATATATATTAAAAATGACGATATTTATTGACCCATTAATTCTGAGAAGGACAAACGCCATTCCCGAGAAAACATAATAGTATTAACATATGGTAAAAATTTGTCATGTGGGTGCCAGAATAAGACCTTTTAGACAACAATTAAACGGCGATTGTGTTCCAAACGTTTCGAAGTGATGGAAAGATTTTTTTCCTAAACTGAGTAATCGAATCTCTTTAGATACAAAATATGAAGTATATGGTCATTATTGTAACAATCAGTATGAACACAACAAAAAACTTCAACCCATTTATAACAAAAATATTTTACGACCTTTTCAAATAAAATAAAAAATATGACTGGTATCAATCAGATATATGACCGGTAACAATCAGATATATGACCGGTAACAATCAGATATATGACCGGTAACAATCAGATATATGACTGGTAACAATCAGATATATGACCGGTAACAATCAGATATATAACCGGTAACAATCAGATATATGACTGGTAACAATCATATATATGACTGGTAACAATCAGATATATGACTGGTATCAATCAGATATATGACTGGTAACAATCAGATATATGACTGGTAACAATCAGATATATGACCGGTATCAATCAGATATATGACTGGTAACAATCAGATATATGACTGGTAACAATCAGATATATGACCGGTAACAATCAGATATATGACTGGTAACAATCAGATATATGACTGGTATCAATCAGATATATGACTGGTAACAATCAGATATATGACTGGTAACACTCAGATATATGACTGGTAACAATCAGATATATGACTGGTAACAATCAGATATATGACTGGTAACAATAAGATATATGACTGGTAACAATCAGATATATGACTGGTAACAATAAGCTATATGACTGGTATCAATCAGGTACTGAACTGAACTGTCCCATAACCCGACGCTGGGTCGTTGGGGCACCATTTTGAGCTGCGCACTATCTCATGCCAAGTGTCACGGTTCTGAGCTGCCTTCTGGGAATCGCTAAATGACAGGCCGGTCCACTCTTTGATATTGTCCTCCCAACTCTTCCTTGGTCTGCCTCTTTTCCTTCTTCCCTGGACTATGCCTTGCAATATCGTCTTTGAGAGACCTCCAGATCTTGTCACGTGTCCGTACCATCGTAGTTTCCTCTTTTTAATTGAGGTGAGAAGGTCCTCGTAAGGGCCAATGACAGCACTTATTTTGTCGCGGACCGTTTCGTTCGTGATGTGCGCCGTGTAGGAGATGTTTAATACCTTTCGAAAACATCTCATCTGAAGCGCATTAATTCTTTTTTGGAGGTCTGCGGTGAGCGTCCTAGCCTCACAACCATAAAGGAAGACTGACATCGCCAGAGAGCGCATTAGTCGAATCTTTGATCTCAGGGAGAGCTTCTTGCTTTGCCAGATGTTTTTCAGTTTGCTTAATGCTGCAGTTGTTTGGGCCGTTCTGGCAAGAATTTCTGGCTTTGAGCCTTCATCGGATATTATAGCCCCTAGATATTTGAAGGTAGGGACCTCCTCGAGTTTTTGGCCGTTTATCCGTATTTCAGTTGTGAAATTCTTATTTGCCATGACCTTGGTCTTCTCTGCATTGATTTCCATGCCGTAGGCCTTCGACGTCTTCTCTAGCTTTGCAAGGAATTCTTTTAGTTCGTCCTCTCTGCCAGCTAGGCCGTCTATGTCATCGGCGAAGCGTAAGTTAGTTATAATCCTTCCTCCCATGCTGACCGTTCCGACATGGTTTTCGAGCACATCAGTCATAATTCTTTCTAGGAAGAGGTTGAAGAGGATGGGAGAGAGTAAACACCCTTATCTGACACCAACAGTGGTCTTGAAACAATCTCCCAGCTTGCTGTTTTATAGTACTGAGCTGGTTGCTCTTTTGTACAGGTTCTTGATCACAGCAATGAGGTTAGCATTAATATTGAACTAGTGCATGGTTGCCCACAGTGCTGCATGCCACAATCTGTCAAAAACCTTTTTTAAAGTCTATGAAGACATGAAAGAGGTCTCTCTGGTGTTGCCGATGTTTTTCACAGAGCACTCGCAAGTTGAAGATCTGCTCTGTTGTGCCCCTTCCTGCTCTGAAGCCTGCCTGTTCTTCTGCAATGATCTGCTCTGCTTGTGGTTTCAGTCTGTTTAGTATTACCATGAGCATGACTTTGCTGGGGTGACTAATCAGGCTAATTGTACGGTAGTTCTGACACAATTGTAGATTACCCTTCTTTGGGAGCGTTATAACCAGCGATTGAGTCCAGGGTGTTGGCCATTCTCCTGTCTGACAGATCTTGTTGCACATGTTGGTTAGAATGTTTATTACTGGGTAACCTCATGCCTGAATCAGTTCACCTGGGATGTTGTCTGCTCCAGCCGATTTCCCCTTTAAACTGGTATAAATAAGAATAGTATCAGCCAGCAGTGTGGGACAGTGGTGGTGTATTATACATAGATGCCAAACTTGAGCCGAGCGAAACATCCACGCGCCCCAGGTGATATCGATCTCAGCTCCACAGAGGCCACAGAACGGTCTATGCTTGCTTACATAACAACTTCAAAATCGAACAGTAGTCGATAAACACGAGAGTTAATTCGACCAAGGGGTGTCGGTAGCCAAAGTGATATTTATAGATGGTTAGAGCTGTGGACACCCATACTTTCTTTCGTATACCCTTTCACCCATTGTTATCCCAATATTCCAAACATTAAGAGGAAAAAGGAGCTTTAAAAAAAAAAAGCATTTGTTTCACTTCTATTAGTAAAAGCAGCAAGCAAGTGTTATTGCCAGTAGATATCACCGTTTGGCATTAACTGTTTCGGAAAACATTGGTTGGAATGAATTTTTTCTTTTACATTACATTATATAAAGAAACTGTTTCTTGTGGGTAAATCTTTATTTATACTCATACTTTACCATTGTTAGTCATAGATATTATTTCACCATCGTAAATCTTATGGTGATACCTTTGATACAAGTATAGATGTTATCAATCGCCACACAATTTGAAATTGACACTTAACTGATCTCAGTATATCAACTGATCTCAGTACATTAACTGATCTCAGTACATTAACTGATCTCAGTACATTAACTGATCTCAGTACATTAACTGATCTCAGTACATTAACTGATCTCATCTCAGTACATCAACTGATCTCAGTACATTAACTGATCTCAGTACATTAACTGATCTCAGTACATTAACTGATCTCAGTACACTAACTGATCTCAGTACATTAACTGATCTCATCTCAGTACATTAACTGATCTCAGTACATAAACTGAGTACATTAACTCAGTATATCAACTGATCTCAGTACATTAACTGATCTCAGTACATTAACTGATCTCAGTACATAAACTGAGTACAATAACTGAGTATATTAACTGATCTCAGTACATTAACTGATCTCAGTACATTAACTGATCTCAGTACATTAACTGATCTCAGTACATTAAATGATCTCAGTACACTAACTGATCTCAGTACATTAACTGATCTCAGTACATTAACTGATCTCAGTACATTAACTGATCTCAGTACATTAACTGATCTCATTAACTGATCTCAGTACATTAACTGATCTCAGTACATTAACTGATCTCAGTACATTAACTGATCTCAGTACATTAACTGATCTCAGGACATTAACTGATCTCAGTACATTAACTGATCTCAGTACATTAACTGATCTCATCTCAGTACATCAACTGATCTCAGTACATTAACTGAGTACATTAACTCAGTATATCAACTGATCTCAGTACATTAACTGATCTCAGTACATCAATTGATCTCAGTACATCAACTGATCTGATTACATTAACTGCATGCGATCTGGGGTATAGAGACGTTCAAATTCTCTTTAAATTCCAATATCAGTTCTTATTACACTCCGAAGAGTAACACTTCTTGTAAAAATTCAAATTAAGAAGCTCTAAAGGGACTATATGTCAAGGTCACGTCGCCAAGAGCCAGATCACATATTGACCAACAAGGGGAACTAACCTATGTGACCCATAAGAGTGCCCCACTAGAAGTGACTAACTATAGAAGCCTGGTTTACTGCAGCATCCTCAGATCTGAAAATATCCCCACCCCATTTTTTTCCCCCACAAAAACACAAATAAATTGTGTCTCCCTTTATTTTCATTAAAAAAAATTCAAGTTAATGTACCCCTAGCCAATACTCCTCTGATCGAATGAGGCCTATCACCGGATACAGTCTTAGAGATTAGGGGTGAAGGGGGCGGCACTGTTGTCTTGGTGACAGAAAGGCGAAACAATCGAGAGGGGTCGGTTGAGGGCGTGAAACCTGCCTCAAGAGAGTGAAGCTGAAGAAATGTGCAATGAATTTTGTTATTTTTATAAAAATATATTTTAATATTATTATTATTTAAAAATTGAACCCAGCATTAAAAGAAAAAGAATTATAAAGTCTACTTGAGATATTTTACCTTTAAATGGGACACATACAAAGTATAAAGTTTGCTCTTTATTACGTGATTTAGGTGAGGAAGCTATAATGGACAATGGCTCCCTTTAAAATATGCCAATAGGCTTTTAAAAAAATCAAGTGCGAAAAGCGTGGGTAACCTTGGAAGATTAAAGCTCGGCTCGCAACATAATAATAGAGATATCTTTAAAAAATACTGAGGCAATATCATTTATATACGCCATTTCATAATGTACATATGTTTTATCATATTGTGCATGCGTCATATATACTATACAAACGCCAAATCGTATAATATATATTCGCATTAACATATAGCATTTTATGTTAGCAGTTTAATTATTATTTTAGCTTCGGTATATATCGCAAAGGCAAAGGGTATATTTTAAGGTATTAAAAACTTTAGCGTTGAAATGAGAAATTTAGAAATGTACTACTACACCTAATAAAAATTTGAACATTGAAATAACGATACCTCATCTAGCAGCTAGGCTGACGGCGTATAACATAAAAATAGTAACAATATTTATACATGGATTTAATTCAAAACGTTCATATCTTAACGAAATAAACATTATTTGAAACTACTCATACGCAGGGCCGGTTTTAGCGATTGCGGGGCTCTATGCTAAACGGATAGCAGAAAAGCGGAGGGGGGGGGCTAGTTTGAGTAGGGATAGGGAATTAATAAGGATAATAATTGCGTAGCCCACTGTGACCGCATAGGTTGCAGTGGCCTAAGACCGGCCCTGCTCAAACGCAACGTGTACCAGTCAGAGAAATGTTCGATTGTTCATTTAGAAGGTACAGTTTGAAAAGATGTGTTTTTGATGCAGTCTTGATGACCTTGGTAGTAGGATTACCACGAATGTGTCACGGTAAAAAGTTCAATTGATTGGGGCCACGAGAAGAGATAGAGCTTTCGCCAAAGTTTAAGTGCGTGTCTTAGTAACAAAAAGATTACATGTGTCTGCAGTAGAACATAGCTGACGAGAGGGTGAGTATACGGAAAAAAAAAATCAGTACGATAGGAAGGGTATGAATCGGAAAATAAGTTGTGTACGAGAATGGATAATTTTCTTATCACTGCTGCACTGAAATTGAAGATTAAAAATAGAAAATGTATATGAGAAACGACAATTTTTTAAAGGTTTATTGCATTTAACTTTATCGAAAGGACAGTGCGAAGGGTTTGTTAATCTTTTCATCATAAAGGATATTTGACGAGGCTTCTCTAGCAAGACTGCATTAAATTTGTCATGTAACGATAACAATTATTGACACTAGACAGTAAGCTAAAGTCAAATTCACTATGTTGTTTAATTTGCCAAGGATTTTTTATATATTTTTTTTATTTATTGTTTTCATTTTTTTCTTCTTTAATCTTCAGTTTTTAGTCGCATTAAACTTTATTTATTTCTGGTGTTAATTGCAAAGGGCCACATTCTTGTAATGTTTCCCGGTCTAATAAGGTTCGTTTGGGTTCTTTCACACTGAGTGACGTCAAATTTAAGTTTCGTGTCGAATTCGGACGTCATGCGTGATTGAGGTTTGAGTTCGATCAGTTCGGTTCGGTTCACATTTACAAACATAAGGGCATGAATGTTGATAAAAGTGTTTCTTCTGATTAGGCTAATACCCAATCACCATACAATTTTCAAAATCAAATAAGAGTTGGGGACCCTTTGTGTAGGGGAGTGGGCGAGGGAGGAAGCTTGTATCTGGGGTAAGCGCCGAATCAGACAGAGCCACAGGATGGAAAAGACTTGGGTACCGATACATAACCAGAGTGGTTTGAGAACCGTGTGCTCTGGTGCCGTTGTGTTACGTCACACCTACTTGAGCCACGAGCGACCACAGCACCGAACTTGTGCTAGAATAAGTCAACACGACGTGACACCATGGACACAATGCAGGCCGAAACAGGTCCCCAGGACAGCCACAACTCCACAATTACAACTCGAGGATTAACCCTTGACGCCACCTTGAAAGACACGGTACACAACTCGGCGTGGAGCAACACAAGCAACACATCGACTGATATAATAAATATGACATGTTAGATTTAGAGCAACAATTGTTTTTTCTAACCTTTGGGTGCTACATTTGGGTATTCATAGGATACTTTATACGTGTCGTGTAATATAATAGGCGGAACAGAAGACTTGTTAAGTGGCATAGAAATAACTATTTAAATACTACTTTTAGTGGATGACCCAGATTTAAACAGAAAATAAATAATTTTCTGTAAGTTGTGGAACAACTTTTAACTGAACAGATTTTCATGTGACTGATGGTGATGCAGGTGCAGAATCGTTTAGTAACATAAATATTAATTTTTTTAAACACACAAACACACCACACAGCAACAATTTTTTTGTTTTGTTTTGTTGCGTTACATCCCAAAATTATGGGCAAGGGAAAAGTTGAATGCTAAAATTGCATATTTAGATATATAAAAATGTAATGCAGAATGTCACAATTTTGTTTAAACTATAAGATTAGTAAAAAATAAATAGTATAATTTTAAAAAATACATCAATCATCCTGTCAATTTATTAGAGTTTGAAACTATAAGGAGGGTAGTATTTTGAAGCACGGATTACGACCATCTGACAAACCAGACTAGCTAACTGATGCCTGTTTATGTGCTAAACACGGACACGTCTTGATCAGAGGAAGTGACGACAATCTGTTCAACAAAAAAATCAATACTCGCCTACAACAAATGATGAGCGGGCTGGAGAGTGATATTGAAGGTCATTCGGTTTTATGCTTTCATTTTTTTTTTTTTTTTGTAAGCAACTAGTGGGGGCGACAGATGTTTGGTCAGATGTCCAAAAAAGGTTTTCCACGTTACTTGAAACTTACGTATTGAAGGATATCTGGTGGCATGATAAAAGGGGGTTGTAAAAGGGTTCTAAAGAGTACATGAAGTTTTAGAGATGACTTGGGGTAGTTGAGAAGAGATTACAAGAGAATAGAGAAAAGGGCGAAGAGATGGCATTGGAGAGTAAAGAGTTCATAGGCGCTTGGATAGAATAAGGGGCAGTTAGAAGAAAAGGAGATTGGAGACGACATATTTGACTTAGAGTGGACTCGGAGTCGTAGACATGACATGGTGGATTTAAAGTGGACATGAAGGTCTAGATATGACATGGTGGATTTAAAGTGGACATGAAGGTCTAGATATGACATGGTGGATTTAGAGTGGGCATAGAAGCCAAGAGACGACATGGGGACATAGAGATAAAATTGGTTATAAACAACAAACTATGGAGTATTGAGACGACATGATCGTTAAAGTATTCGTAGCAAAGCTTTGTACCATTGTCGTCGGCCAGAAGTGTGGCTTCTATAACATTTTCAGTTTTATTCATTCAATAAGCTAGTATTCAAATAGTTTTAATTTTAATGTCGGAAATGATTTACATACCTTTTTTGTGCACCATGTCGGCGAGTTTTCGGGAATGAGAAGACGTACGACACTACAGCTTTGTGTAAAGAAACCTTTATATCGCATATCACGTATTGATTATTTGTGGGTGAAGCAATAAACACAGACAATTACAACTCTTTAGACCACTTCAGTCAACCCCGGGTCTAGATGTGGGTCGGTGACCTTTTGCCAACCAACCCGTATAAAACTATGACCTTTACATAATCTCTTTGGAAACAGTCGTGTCTATAAAACTGGTGGTGTTAACTCCCCAATACAGTTGAGTATCTATGCACCTAATGTTAATAGGCTTATTACTCTACTGCTCTAGGAATCATGCAATCAAACTAACTCAAATGAGCGCATCTAAAATAACAGTCTTTTATTATTTTTAAGTATTTGTTCGCATTTTTTTTCAATACTATAACGTTGGTTGATACTTTCGCTATTCCGAGGCATATTAGAATTTAGCTTAAAAAATAAATCAAATGTTGATCAGGATTACAGCGTTTAACATTACGAGGTATTCCTGAATTTTAAAAAAGGAAGTACAAGGCAATGTTCCCTTAAACCTGTGCGCTCGCGCAGATATCTGACCAACGCCGTGCAGTAATTTAGAATTACCGCACAGCAAATTTCGTAGGGTATACAATTTTTCACCAAAACCGTTTCTGTGTAACTTTTCACACGAGTGTGTTATTTTGTAAACGGACCAAGGAACCTAACAGAGAACATTGATACAAGTACAAGGTATACCTGAATTAAAGGTTCATCGTATTGTGGTATACCTGGCTTAAAACAATGACTTTTCCGAGGTATAAGCCTTGATGACCATTTTTGTTATAACGTGGTATACCAGTTCGTGCATGAATGTCTCCTGTCAAAGAGATTTCATGCGATTATTTTTTATGGATTTTATTTTTCAAAATGTGAATTTTCATGTAGGAAAACAAATATAAATACTCTAAACAATCAAAGAGACTGAATGAACACCGCATAGACCAATGGATGCGTGTCAGTTGACCTTCGACCCTCTCCAGATCTTCCAGCCAATTGAACCATCACCCGATCAGCTCCATCTTTTCCTATCTTAGGACGCGTAACTCACCACCAGCATCTTTTTGCGCATTGAATAATTCTAAGGGCGCGGTAAAAATATTGTAATCATGAAGCAGGGGATACTTTTTTTAAAGCATGAATAATTATTCTCTCCCATTCTGCAAGTTCCAAAGTAATGAACCAACGAATAAAGTACAACCATATTTGAGTAAACACACGGGCAGGCCTTCATGAGATCTCAAACGAGGCCCATTTCCTTAAAGCTGAGTGACGTATGAGATGCCGTTCGTGCCCTGACTTGATGTACGCACTCGATCAATCAGCGTGTATCTGGACTGTGCAAGTAGATTGCTTGGGATCAATGAGTAGCCCGCAACTCTAAGGGTGTACCACATGGGGTCGATGGTTTTACACGGATTGCACAAATGGGAATCGAGGCCCAAGTACATACGTTCAAGAGACAAAACTTGAATTATTAACAAATGAAACAAACTTCCTTTATATATTCTACGACTCTGGAAAACTGATACCGAGATGGGAATAAATTAGAGAATAAAATGTCAAACTAGTTAATAATTAAATCTCATTCGTTGACTGTAGATATAAAAAGGTCATAAAATTGTGCTTTGGAATACATTTCATAATCTAGTGCCCCTAAACCGTCTTCGGTGATGGGGGGGGGGGGGGGGGGGCAACAGGAATCCACATTTCAACGGGATAAGCTTCCAAAATATCTTGGATGATCGCGTTTACATCTAAGATATGAAATTAGCCAAGCATACACACATAAGCCTAAAAAAACGAATTGTAACATATGAGACGCTCAAGGGAAGAAACAGCTACGTCTCATTTACGTAGTTTTGAGATATTCAAGTTTAAAAGTTCAAAATTATACAGATTTCTCTTAAATTAGCTAAATAAATTTTAATTTTTAATAGGGTCATATACATATTATTTTCATAAACCTCATTCAGAACATAATACTTTTGACCCTGTATCAGATACAGGGGATTTTTTTTTTTTAAATTTAAAAGTCAAATAGCCATTTCTTCACATGTGGTCTTCATATGTTAAAGATTTTCTTTTTATTTCTATCTATGTATATAATTCGCCAGAAACTAGAGAAGCAATAGGATGCAGTAGTAGTAGTAGTAGTGCGCACACCCGCAACGCACCGAGATGCACTATATAGAAGGAAGGGAAGTAATGTTTCAAAACAACTACCATAATGCGCACTATTGGAACTTTGTGTCCGGTTATTTTCACGCGTTCTTTTGGAATATCTATGAGCCATTCTGCTACGCCGCGGGTCGG
Organism: Radix auricularia; assembly: GCA_002072015.1. Classification (NCBI taxonomy): domain Eukaryota; kingdom Metazoa; phylum Mollusca; class Gastropoda; family Lymnaeidae; genus Radix; species Radix auricularia. The sequence goes on along the minus strand of MUZC01000029.1, from coordinate 221,890 downwards.
ATCTTGTATTTTACACAGTGCGTCTTGATAACAAAAATATTCGATTTTCTTTTCTCCAAATGTTGCATAGATCTCAAAAGTTTTTATTTATTTATCAGATCGACCAATGCCCATACCATAGGGTTTGTTTTATCCTCGTGATTTATCCATTATCCTCGGTGGAACCCTTGTCAGTGAAAGTTGTAAACGAACCGGATGAATCCATAATATGTTGACCTCCCGTGTATAACAAGCCTTGACCTCTACTAGACAGCTCGTTGGCGGCACCGTTTAAAATGTTTACCGATAGAGCCGGAACAGCTCTTTGCGCGTTGTCACATTTTAGCACAAGCGGCCTTGGAGTGAAAGTGAAAATAGAATTAGCATAAGTCTATATGCCGTGCAAACATATCATGACTGCATGAGGTAGAGGTTTGGATGCTATTCCCAGGTAGAAAAATGTCACTCACACGTAAAATTGGATTTGTTTGCAGCTAGCTCATTGATAGCCAGGCCGGTGTATGAATGAGATTCCACAAGATGTGAAGGAATACCACGAGATGTGAATGGAATCCCACGAGATGTGCTAGAATTACCACAAGATGTGAATGGCATGGTCTAATTAATACTAAAAACACTTTTGTAGCACAACAAAAACAAATATATGAACTGGTATAAAACAGCAATAAAACTCTCTAATTAAAGATCAAAGGCATTAATAACAAATTATTATAATCGAACCGAGTCACGGGTTCGAGCCTCGGTGCTGGCAAGCCCCCCCCCCCATATTTAAAAAAAAAGCGCCAACAAAGCATGGTCTGGGTGTTTATGTTTCGGCGGGTAAGGGGTAACCTTATCTTTAAATACTAACAAGATTCACAAACCAAACAAATTGCTGCTGGTTTGCATGTTTGATCAAATGAACGCTATCAAAGTCTGGTAATCTAAGCCCATCGAGAAGCACGACATGATTTTATCGGAGAGTTTTATCAACTGTTACATAACATAATGTTCACAAGGATGCCATTTTATGGTTTGTTATCGTATCGTTGTGTAATATTGACTCTAAGTTATAGCAAAGCGTGGAGACAAAAGACTACCCATTAGAATAGAGACATTATATGGCATCTAAGAAAGACTTGAATTGTCTCTCCTTGAGTTTGAAAAAAACCGTGTTACTTTTGACAAAATGTTAAAACTTGTTCAGCCATTTCTTATCTTTGACTACCTCTAACTGAGTACAAAAATATTCCGTTTAAGAATCGACTGGGTATTGACTGGTTGAAAGATTTAGACATCGCCAGAGAACAACAAAAAACAAATAATAAGGTTATTGTTTTCGAAACGGGGCTTGTATTACAAACTAGCAGCTGTCACATTTTAGAACACAAACAGCATTATTCTTAACAAAGATAAATGCACACAGCCTTGGTAAACTTTCTAACGCAAAATGTTTGTCATTAATTAAACGCAGAAAATATAATTACAAATATTAAATTGTGCTTTAAGACACGACAAAATAAATGACAATTTGATCTTTAGTCAGTGGAAGAAAAAAATATAAACAACGCCAAGGAAATCAGCTACATTAAAAACCCTAGGAGTTGAGACCGAAGAGATTGCAACTTAGACACACACGCACAAACTTATACCGATCCATCATATTTAAGCTTCAGTTGCTTAATACTGTCTTTGATCAATAAGACCATTGTGTAATTTATTTGTCCCAAACAATCACTGGGATTTGCCGGGTATCCGTCGAGTTGTACGAAATATTTCTGACGGCTTCTGGGGTTTAAGTCAACGGCGATAGGGTTGTGTTTTTGAGTCGTTCGGCTTTCTTAGAGTAGGGTATAGTGAGCACTTTATGGAATACTTGGAGGAAGACTTTCCATCCGTATCGCGATGATGAGCGCTTTATGAAAAAGTTGGTGGAAGAGTTTGATTAAGCCTACTACATGCTCAGAGGTGTTAAATATTAATTATTACTGGGCTCCACGTCTAATTTGTAAAGTAGCAATAAAAACGTGGCTCACGCCTTATTTCACAAGTAGCTATAGAAACTTAGCTCTACGTCTGACATGCACAATAACAAGGCAGTAAAAACTTAGCTCTACGTCTGACATGCACAATAACAAGACAGTAAAAACTTAGCTCAACGTCTGAATTTCATAGTAGCAGTAGATAGCTAGTTTCAAGTTCGGTTAGTAGAGTTAGCAGTAGGATTTGTTCGAAATTAAGCTCCATGCCTGATTTGTATATTAGCCTGTGAAGGGAAAGTACAGACTACCATTTATAGTTCAATTAAAAATAACAAGGGGCAATTTTTTACACCCGTAAATAACCCTTTAAACCCTGTTATTTATTGCTATTTAACGGATCCACCACATACAACTTTGTGTTCAATTTTTGCGCATATCGCTTTCTCCTTAACCTCACCCGAAGCCAATAACTGGGTTCGAAAGATTTGTTTTGACCATGAAAAAATTTGGCAAATAGATAGCCATATAAACAAAACAAATGCTTTATGAAAGATAGTTTGATTTTTCACAAGAAATCGCTTGGCGTCATTTATGGACGGCTGCGATGTGACAATTTTTGGGCAGTACAATAAATTTTATATATAGTTGAATACACTAATTTTTTTATACAAGCACAGTATTAGTATTTCAAGCCAAACCACGAGCCTCAGCTAACATTTACAGACATATCGAAATTTTATTTATGTCTGGTTAATGGATTATACTTGCATCAGACGATTGCCTTAAAACTCATATTTTCTTCTCCGACACAATTGTGCATAAATGTGCGTGTATAGTCATTCTGAGCCCAACCAAACTCATTTTAATTTTTTTCTAAAAGAGGTGGACATTATATTGACGCGACTTATTAATTTCCTTGTCTCGCTCAATTGGTTACCGCTTTTAAGTCATTGGGATAAAATTAATTTGCTTAGTGAGCATTTTTGGCGAGTGAATTGAATGTCAGCCTCCCAGTTAAATTTGGTTCATTACCGTTTTAGCGCTCACTTAATTAATCCTTGGAAAACACATACTCATCGGCGCGGCCTACGTAGTTAATGTCAGGGAGATAATGGGGAGTATCGATACCGTTGACTCAGTTTGAATGTTTGACGTATGAGAATCGATAACGTTCCGACGTTTTCACAATAAAAAAGGAGATTTGATTATAAGTATCGATGCAAATAACGAAAAATGGAGTATGTGATGATTTTATGTTCTTGAGGGAACCGATCAGAATCAATAAACTCACAAGGGCAAACAACTGACAGGATTGATACCAATACCCGGTGAGAAGTCGAAATGAGGAATCGATAATTTACCTACAGTTGGCCAGGGACTGACGCATGCGAAGGATCGATACTAACAGCTTGTTGTGTACGGTAGACCAATGAGGGGAGAGAAAACAATAGGCTGGTGTTTGTGCTTGCTGTGGATGGGCCTGCATGTTTTAATGCCAACAAATATAATGAGATTCATCACACGGGGACAATAGAGGTCTATCAGTAAGTAGGGTTTAATGATCTTTTTTTCCGCAAGGGTTTAATTTTTGGGCTTAGTGGCTTAAGTTTCATTTCCCAGTGTTTAATGTTTCAATATTTTTACTCACTATCACTATCAGTGTTTTAAAAGTCAATCTTTGATGGTCCAGATTGACGGTATATAATAGAGGAGCGTCCATTTGTAACAGTCTTTGACACCCGACCTTACTCAGTAATCTTTATGACCACAACTGGTGTCCTTGACTTAAAAGGCCCGGCAGTCCAACTGAACGACGGGTCACAGGTCACGAGCAACTCCTCAGGTGGACCCCCGTGCCACTGATCCAATCCATAACCCCNATATATATATATATATATATATATATATATATAATTAAAGGTCTGGAATATTTGAGCCAAAGCAAAGAGCGCCTAAATGTTGTTTGTGCGAGAGGGGGCGAGGACGGAGGAAATGGGCTCTAATTAGAAAAAAAAGTAATTTATGTGTACACTGAACTTGAGTATGTACACACAAAAAAAAGGGTTAACTATTTTTAAAGTAGATCGGAAAATACGACACTGTTAAAAGTGAGCAATAATTTTATAAACACATAAGAGTATTCCGAATTACATATCTGCCTGTTTACAGTTGGCGTATGGCAGACGTTCCTTTAGTTTAGAGGATCACTGACCTTACCCTGAACTGATGACAGGGCGTGAACCGAGTGTTGTGTTAAGACCTGTGGTGAAATCATTTTTAATAATTTATATTGGTTTAAACAAAGTTTTGTAGTTAAATTAAATTACTAGTACTACTAAGAAGATAAATGTGGCCAAGTTGGTTCAATGTAAAATTATAGGATGTGAAACCCTGGAGGAAGCCATACAAACGCATCGGTAACATGCCTTCGTCAGCAATTATAAAAAAATTAAATATTTTAAAAAAAAATTATTTTCCGCCCCAGGTTTTACATATTTTATATATCTGAACATAAAAGACTACAGTTTATACGTTATTTCTCAACCTAATTTAAAGCAGAAATATATTACTTTACAAATGTTCGGAAAATAGGGGAATCGATTAAAAATAAACATTTAACAAGGTTAAATGCATTTATACACGCTCTGGATTTAATAAAAGGGGAGTTTCAGGTCAATGTCTTATTTTTGTATTATGAATTGTGAACAGGCATCAGCCCCTGTATAACTTTAAAACGAGAAAGAATGATAAAAGTTAACAACACCATCAACGAAGAATTTACACAACCAAGTGGTGGAGTGAAATAAAATTGACAGCTCAAATCCAGCAGATGAAATGTCATAAAAATGTAGATAATTATATTACATCTAATTCCCTTAAAAAATTATTAAATTGTAGTTGTTTTACTCAAAAAATGATAATGCTTTATATCCAATCAGGTCGTCGCTCTGGTAGTTTGTTCTATGCTATGCTATAAGCACAAATGTAGTTTTCGCGTGCACACATGACACCGGACGTATAATAGAATCCATTAGCCCAGTCTAGCTGTTTACTGACGGATGTTGGTTTAAAACTCTAAAACCTAAATGGATGAACTATTTGAGGTCAAGCGATGAGTTTGAGTTTGCAATACCTTAATCTCTCAAGAACATACGATAACCTCAATACCTCTTATAGTAAAGCGATAAACATAATACCTTTTAAAGTCAAACGATAACCTATAGGCATCTAATAGTAAAATGATAAACTCAATACATATTATAGTCTAACAATAACCCCAATACCTTTACAGTCAAACAATAACTTCAATACCTCTTACAGGCAAACAAAAGCCTCAATACCTCCCATAGTCAAAAGATAACCTAAGTGCTTCTCATAGTAATAAAAGATTTCCTCAATACCTCTTATACTCAAACGATAGCCTAAAAGCATCTAATAGTAAAAAGATAAACTCAATATTTCTCATAGTCAAACCATATCATCGATGCCTCTTATATTAATAGAAGATAACATCAATACCTCTTATAGTCAAATGATAACCTCAATACCTCTTATAGTCAAACGATAACCTCAATACCTCTAATAGTAAACGATAACCTCAATACCTCTAATAGTAAACGATAACCTAAATACCTCTAATAGTCAACGATACCCTCATTATCTCTTTAGTCAAACGATAACCTAAATACCTCTAATAGTCAAAGATAACCTCAATGCCTCTTATAGTCAACGATAACCTCAATACCTCTAATAGTAAACGATAACCTCAATACCTCTTATAGTCAACGATAACCTCAATACCTCTTATAGTCAACGATAACCTAAATACCCCTAATAGTCAACGATACCCTCATTATCTCTTTAGTCAAACGATAACCTAAATACCTCTAATAGTCAAAGATAACCTCAATGCCTCTTATAGTCAACGATAACCTGAATACCTCTAATAGTCAACGATAACATCAATACCTCTTATAGTCAAAAGATAATCTCAAAATCTCTTATAGTCAGATAACCTCAATACCTCTAATGGTCAACGATAACCCCAATACCTCTAATAGTCAAACGACAACCGCAATACCTCTATTAGTCAAACGATTACCTCAATACCTCTATTAGTCAAACGATAACCTCACTGCCTATATTAGTCAAACGATAATCACAATACCTCTATTAGTCAAACGATAACCTCAATACCTCTATTAGTCAAACGATAGACTCAATACCTCTAATAGTCAAACGATAAGCTCAATACCTCTAATAGTCAACGATAATCTCCATACCTCTTATAGTCAAAAGATAACCTCAATACCTCTTATAGTCAGATAACCTCAATACCACTAATAGTCAACGATAACCCCAATACCTCTAATAGTAAAACGATAACCTCAATACCTCTTATAGTCAACGATAACCTCAATACCTCTTATAGTCAAAAGATAATCTCAAAACCTCTTATAATCAATCGATAACCTCAATACCTCTAATAGTCAACGATAACCTCAATACCTCTATTAGTCAAACGATAACCTCAATACCTATTATAGTCAAAAGATAATCTCAAAACCTCTTATAATCAATCGATAACCTCAATACCTCTAATAGTCAACAATAACCTCAATACCTCTAATGGTCAACGATAACCTCAATACCTCTTATAGTCAAACGATAACCTCAATACCTCTTATAGTCAATGATAACCTAAATACCTCTTATATTCAAACAATAACCATAATACCTCTAATAGTCAAATGATAACCTCAATACCTCTTATAGTCAAACGATAACCTCAATACCTCTTATAGTCAATGATAACCTAAATACCTCTTATATTCAAACAATAACCATAATACCTCTTATAGTCAAACGATAACCTCAATACCTCTTATAGTCAACGATAACCTCAATATCTCTTATATTCAAACGATAACCTCAATACCTCTAATAGTCAACGATAACCTCAATACCTCTAATAGTCAAAGATAACCTCCATACCTCTTATAGTCAAAAGATAATCTCAATACCTCTTATAGTCAGATAACCTCAATACCTCTAATAGTCAAAGATAACCTCCATACCTCTTATAGTCAAAAGATAACCTCAATACCTCTAATAGTTAACAATAACCTCAATACCTCTTATAGTCAAACGATAACTTCAATACCCCTTATAGTCAAACGATAACCCCAATACCTTTTATAGTCAAACGATAACCACAATACCTCTATTAGTCAAACAATTACCTCAATACCTCTATTAGTCAAACGATAACCTCAATGCCTCTATTAGTCAAACGATAACCACAATACCTCTATTAGTCAAACGATAACCTCAATACCTCTATTAGTCAAACGATAGACTCAATACCTCTAATAGTTAAACGATAATCTCAATACCTCTAATAGTCAAACGATAACCTCAATACCTCTAATAGTCAAACGATAACCTCAATACCTCTTATAGTCAAACGATAACCACAATACCTCTAATAGTCAAACGATAACCTCAATACCTCTTATAGTCAAACGATAACCTCAATACCTCTAATAATCAAACGATAACCTCTAATAGTCAAACGATAACCTCAATACCTCTAATAATCAAACGATAACCTCAATACCTCTTATAGTCAAACGATAACCTCAATACCTCTTATAGTCAAACGATAACCTCAATACCTCTAATAATCAAACGATAACCTCAATACCTCTTATAGTCAAACGATAACCTCAATACCTCTAATAATCAAACGATAACTTCAATACCTCTTATAGTCAAACGATAACCTCAATACCTCTTATAGTCAAACGATAACCTCAATACCTCTAATAATCAAACGATAACCACAATACCTCTCATAGTCAAACGATAACCTCAATAAGTCCATACCTCTACAAGTCAAAATATAACTACGAAATGTGGGAAGGGACATGGAGGAAACAGGCACACACACACCTAAGTAAGGAATGGGTATAAGATTCACGCATTTTCATTGAGTAGCGCCCTCGAAATGTGACACAATCAAGACATGTTGACAGTCACAAGGTCTGGATGACGCAACACTCAAACTGCAACTGGGAAAATTTGCCACATTATCTATTTTTCTTGAAACTCCGTTATTTTTAGTTGACCATCCTTAGTCATCCTTTCAATTGTTAGATGACAAACCTTAGTCATCTTCTAAATTGTCAGATGACCATCTTTAGTCATCCTGTCAATTGTCAGATGACCATACTTAGTCATCCCATCAATTGTTAGATGACCATCTTTAGACATCCTATCAATAATTAGATGACCAACCTTAGTCATCCCATCAATTGTTAGATGACCATCTTTAGACATCCTATCAATTGTTAGATGACCAACCTTAGTCATCCCATCAATTGTTATATGACCATCCTTAGTCATCCTATCAATAGTTAGATGACCATCTTTAGACAACCTATCAATTGTTAGATGACCATCTTTAGTCATGCCATCAATTGTTAGATGACCATACTTAGTAATCCTGTCAATTGTCAGATGACCATCTTTAATCATCCTGTCAATTGTCAGACAACCATCCTTAGTCATCCTGTCAATTGTCAGATGACCATCCTTAGTCATCCTGTCAATTGTCAGATGACCATCCCTAGTCATCCTGTCAATTGTCAGATGACCATCCTTAGTCATCCTGTCAATTGTCAGATGACCATCCTTAGTCATCCTGTCAATGTCAGATGACCACCCTTAGTCATCCTGTCAATTGTCAGATGACCATCCTTAGTCATCCTGTCAATGTTAGATGACCACCCTTAGTCATCCTGTCAATTTCAGATGACCATCCTTAGTCATGCTATCAATTGTTATCTAACATAGAGACTGTCATTTTAACTACGAAGAACATTCAGAGTCTTATTGTTATGTTTCCAGCTATTATGACAGTAACTTACATTAGACGAAACATTGAAAATGTAATTTCCTTGTCTACCATTATTTTGAATACCAGTTGTAATAAACTAAGTATAATGTATAGTTTACTCTTAAGTTAAAAAACATTTTTTAAATATCATTTCAGTAATTATGTTTTTCATTCGTACAAAATCGATACCGATCATTTAGAATACGAAATACCAACACTGAACACTGTCCCCCTTTCAAAAGACAAGACATGTTCCAAATTAAAGCACACGCAAAGACTATACGTCGTACAACTACAATGACAATGTGCTGTACTCACATTTTCAAGAATTATCCGAGTCAAGCTTCACTACCCCCCAAGCCCCACCAAACGTAGCGCGCACACACATGACCGCGGGGGGTGGGCTGTCTCCACCACGACACTGGAGTGGTGGTCGGATAACGTAGTCCAATGCAGTGTTGGGCGTATGTGAACCGGGGACCGTGTGTGGGAAACAGCCGGGACCTCGCCGAGCTCTCGCGACACAGACGGTTGAGAGGACAGAGCGATTTCACTGGGAGAAGGGGCGTTGGAGGTGAAAAGGGAGGGCGACACAGAGGTGGGTGGGGGTCAGGCCGTTATATCGCGGACTTGGCAGTAACGCCGACAGCGTCACACTGACCACCGGCAAGACTGGACGAGGGGAGGGGTGGAAAGAGGAGAGCAGTTGGTTGGCAGAGGAAAGGGTGGTGTACAGTTTTAGAGGTCAGGGTAGAAGAATAAGGCCAACTCAATTGGTTAAGTGCTTGTCCCTGATTCCATGGAATGCACAAAGTTTCGACTCTTCACCCTGTGTTGTGTCCAGGCATGTCATTATTTGGGGAAATGATTTTTTGTTCCATTTCGTTGACATCCAAAATATGAGAACGGTTGTGAGACAACCAACTTCTACTTTTGGGTACGCAAATACTTAACACTAGTCATCATTCGAATGGTTTGTCAGGGCGTCATACGATGTCCGTTGAAAGAGCATCAAAGCTGCTACTATTAAAAACACCAAAACGGAACTCTATTGAAAGTCAAGTACGCCATGTTCTATTGTCTGGTTCAGCGGGATTGAAATTAACTTAAATCTAGCTCATTCATTGAAGGAAATGTAAATAAAAAAACGATGTTAATTGCGCCACAACAAAAGCAGCTGTCAGTGTATGTATGTGTGTATGTATGTATGTATGTATGTATGAGGCTTATCTTATTAATTACAATTAACTACTATACAGAAGATTGTTCACTTATTATTACGCCTTAAGATTAAATGTATGTAATAATTTAAATGAAGGCATGTGTATGAATGTATGTTTGTATGTGTGTTGAGTTTGTTTGTTTAGATAGTATTTTAAAACGTTTTAAAAATTAGAGCATACTTTTTAAAAAAAATAATAAACCACGAAGCAAGAACAGAAGGAAAATATCACGAGGACTACTGTTCCGATTGGTGTAGTGGGTCATGAAAAACATTAAAACCCAAAATAAGTGATCAAATTTTAAATTTAAAAATCTTTAAAAAAAAAAAAAAGAAGCAATTTGGAAATTCTATTTAATAGTAAGTTCCTGTTTCTAGGGACAATGTATACAACCTACAACTACAACATTACAAGAGAAAATGGCGGTATAAGGTCGTAAAAAGTGGTGGGGAAAAACTCATTCTAATCAAATTGACAGAGGTCTACGTAACACTAGTAACATAGTTTGGTAATGGTGACAACATTTTTTATTAAGAATATGATTTTGCAATGAGCCGTCCTCTACGTATATCACCCCATTTTCCCTTTCGTATTAAAAACATCTCAGCACCTCTGCCAATGGACACCGATTGAATTTTCTTTTCACCATTCTGACGCCCCGCCAAACTCCAGCTCCCAATTTGTCTCCATTTCTATGGACCAAAAATGTTTTCTATAGCCCGGCGTATCCCAAAGAACCGTAGAGAAAAACTGAATAAGCATGGGCAGTGGTTCTCATATTAGCTACGGTGACAACACAGTGAATATAAGTAAGGTATCACGAAAACTGCCTGCTTTAATAGATAAAGTCGTTAAGCGTTCAGGACTTGTGCACCACATTCATGGGGCGATGATGATTGAACTTCACGACCTTTCTTGTTTATGGCGAAATGTCCGCATTGAACATTTTGGATCAATGACCGGAGATTGTAAAGTGACGAAAAATGACTCCAAGTTTTAATTGGGCCCATCCTGAGTTACATTGTTCGTGACGAAACCATGAGGAGTTGGTACCGTATGGTGGCATGTGACATTGTAGAGAAATGTGCATTCAACGAATAAACATTCAAACACCTTTAATCTTAGATGACATTCACTCAGAAACAATTCTCTCAGCCCCTGTCCCCATCACCATAGAAGCTCAACCTCTGTTCAGTCCAACAGGAAAGCTTCCAACCAACTCATCGACGGTCCTGTCCTAACGGAATGAGAATCCTCGCGTGTGCCCGCCTCTTGCAGACACATCAATCAACGTGGGGTGGGGGTGTGAGTGGAATTCACACAATTAACGTTTTAAGTGCTTGACCTGTTTCCATTTCAATCAATGATTTCTTCCTAATGCATTTAATGGACTGCAAGAAATGCTCGGCTCGGCAGAAATCCACGATCCTGATATAAGCCTCAGTGGATTTAACTAGTATGTTACGGAAAAGGTTATGGAGGATGTCAAGGGCTGATTCAAAGAAGAGGCCTTGATTGACATAACTTATTATGCCTTCTCCCTAAAATAACAAGTCTATGTAAGCCTTATCTTATCTTAACTGTTACAGATGCCTTTTCAATAGAAAAGACTATTGCGTACAACGCTTATCTATGTTTTGTGTTTAGTCCTGCATTCTTATTAGAGTTTTAAATGACGATTAAGTATTGGCTCTCCTGGTTTCCACGCCCGAATTCTGGACGGGAAGAAAGAAAACGTGTATGTCTTTGTTCTTGCATACGGAATAAGAGAGAGAGGTGTTTTTATCCTTCTGTCTTTCTGAGGGTTGTATTAAGTTATCTTCGTGTTGTATTTCTAAAATAGAATTAATTGCTTTATGTATAATTACTACTTTGGTTCTTCTATCCTCTAGTGTTTCAATGATTACTGATTTACTAATGGTGTTACTCTTGTCAGTTTTGAATATTCTCCAGTAATGAATCTTGGCAGCTCTTTTTTTAAATTTGTTCTAGTTTATCAATGTTTTCTTTGGTGGATGGGTCCCATACAAAAGACGCATACACGTCTGACCAGGGTGAGGTAGTATTTTAGTTTTATATCTTTACTAGAAATTTACCCGCGCTTTGCTGCGGTGAATTAGGGTTTTTGGTTGGCGTTGAAAACCTGCGTTATACCAATTCAAAACAAAAATTGATTTTAAAATTTAATCTAGATCATGATAGATTTTCTAAATATATTAAATTCACCGTGTTTGTTGTCTTTCTTTCGTGGTCCAGTGAAAAAAATTAACTAACTGACAATTACAGAATTAGTGATGATCAGTTATAATATAATACATAAACTACATTTGGGCCTCCGGTCAGGAAAAAGGAGAATTAGTGATTTTCAATTTTTATATAGCTCATTTTAGGAAAAAAACGTTTTTTGGGGCCCCGGCCCCCATGAGTGGGAAATTAAATTTTTTTCTTGGTCATAATAATCGTAGGAAACTGTATTCAAAAACTTTCCAAGGTTTCATGCTTCTACCTACACGGAAAATAAGAAAATTGTTGGATTTTCCATTTTTATTAAGCCCATATTAGGAACAAAATATTTTGGGTCCCCGGCCCCACATGAGCGAGATTTTAAAAATTCTTTTTCGCCAGTTTTCGTAGTGAGATGGTTTCAAACAACTTCCCAAAATTCCATGCTCCTAACTACACCAAAAAGTGGAGAATTAGTGATGAGTCGGTTTTTAATGTAAGAGAAAATATATTTGGGCTCCCGGCCCCCCATGAGAGTTAGTTTTAAATTTGCTTTGGCCAATTTGCGCCGAGAGCGTGTACTTAAACCATTTCCAAAGTTTCATATTTTTACCCATATGGCAAATAGGAAAATTGGTGATTTTCAGTTTTTATAGAGCCCATATTATGAAAAAACTTTTTGGGCCCCCAGCCCAACTTCAGCTAGATTTTAAAAAATCTTATTCGCCAATTTAGTTGTTTTCCCTTTTATTAGTATAGATTACATCAGTAAAAAGTGTCTTTTTTTAATAACTTCATTGTCATAGGGATTCCAAGATAGTTTCTCATTTATTATGACCCCTGGTATTTTGCATCTTTAGTTTGGGTTAGTTCTTTTCCATGTCTACAGTTATGTTACATATTTCTTCCATTTTATTTAAATTTATTAAAACTTCCTTATCGGCTGAGGCAGAAAATGATGATGAAAAATATGTGTTTAGGATATTAAATTTAGTCTCATCATCATAAAAGGTTTTATTATTTGAGACTTTTAGACAACAAAAGAAAAAAAAAACAACAAAAACAGCTTCTTTCTCTTAGTTTTAGGGATTTTCTCCCTCTACCTAACACTCTACAACTCGACTATGCCACAGCTTCTTTCTCATAGTTTTAGTGATTTTCTCCCACTACCAAACACTCTACAACTCCACTATGACACAGCTTCATCCAACCGTGATCAGCTCGAAATTCCCCCTCACGCATTATTTAAACTTCATCACCGCGGCTTCAACTTTCCACGACCGAGTCTCCTTTCCATTCTCTAGGTTGGTGTCAAAGCTCCTACTGCAATCTGCCTGATTAATATTTCAAGACTTGGAATGTGTAAGTCTTCCAGTGTCCAATTTCATGATTGTATCGAATACACTACAAGTCCACAAGTCTTGATGTGGTTACAGAATAATATTTAGTGACGTCCCAGTGGTCGCCGAAAGTGTTATAGAGATTGTTCAGCTGCTACAGGTGATTAGATTTGTGGAGGTGTAAGATATTTTAGAGATGGTGGTAAGAGATTATCTGAGCTGTTGATGTCCTGATGACGCGTGAAATCTGCTGATTACTCGGTGATTGTTACAGGGTGCACAGTGATGAGTGAGTGATGGTTACAGGGTGTATAGTGATGAGTGAGTGATGGTTACAGGGTGCACAGTGATGAGTGAGTGATTGTTACAGGATGTATAGTGATGAGTGAGTGATTGTTACAGGGTGTATAGTGATGAGTGAGTGATTGTTACAGGATGTACAGTGATGAGTGAGTGATTGTTACAGGATGTATATTGATGAGTGAGTGATTGTTACAGGGTGCACAGTGATGAGTGAGTGATTGTTACAGGATGTACAGTGATGAGTGAGTGATTGTTACAGGATGTATAGTGATGAGTGACTGTGACACGGATCATTCCCTTGTCGCCAGCAAAGTACGAATACTGAGGAAAAACTCGTACCACACAAAGAAAAAGGGAAGTCCACGCATCAATACCTCCTGCATGAAAGACCCTGCGATAGCGCAGCTGTTCAAAGACAAGGTGAAGGAAAGTCTCTCAAAGATGTCCCCAAGCGTCACCATTGACTCCAAATGGACGCAACTGAGAGACACAATCTATACATCCGCAATACAAGCCTTTGGCAAAAAATCTCACAAAAACACGGACTGGTTTGATGAACATTGGGACGAGATGAAACCCGTCACTGAAGCAAAAAGGAAAGCTCTTATGGCTTACAAGGAAAAGCCTACACCTGACAATTTGCATGCTTTAAAAACAGCTAAGTCACTTGCCCAAAAGGTTGCACGTAAATGTGTCAATACCTACTGGCTTAAGCTCTGTTCCAGTATACAATCAGCTGCAGACATGGGCAATGCAAAAGTCATGTACGAAAACATCAAAAAGGCAACGGGCCCCTTGACGTCAAAAGCTGCTCCCCTAAAGTCCAAAAATGGAGAAATTATTCAAGACCAGGCAGCACAGCTAAAACGGTGGGTTGAGCATTATCTGGAATTGTATTCAACAGTTACCACAGTCTCCAGCACCGCTCTAGATGACATCCCAGATATGCCACTCATGGAAGAACTTGATGTCGTGCCCACACAGGAAGAGCTGAGCAAAGCAATTGACAGTCTAGCTTGTGGAAAAGCGCCTGGGAATGATGGAATACCACCAGAGGTTCTAAAGAGTGGCAAGACAGCTTTACTCCAACCATTGCACGAGATTCTGTCCCTCTGCTGGGAACAGGGCTACATCCCCCAAGACCTAAAGGATGCAAATATAGTGACACTATATAAAAACAAAGGTGATAGGAGTGATTGCAATAATTATCGCGGCATTTCACTCCTTAGTATTGTAGGAAAGACCTTTGCCCGCGTTATACTAAAACGTTTACAAAGCCTAGCATCCCGCGTCTATCCAGAATCTCAGTGTGGTTTCCGGTCCGGTCGGTCTACCATAGACATGGTGTTCTCCATACGACAGCTCCAGGAAAAATGCAGAGAGCAGCAGATGCCACTATACATTGCATTTGTGGACCTTACAAAAGCCTTCGACTTAGTCAGTCGAAACGGGCTATTCCAAATACTGGCAAAAATTGGATGTCCCCCTCACCTACTTGCCATCATCAGACAGTTCCATGAAAATATGCTTGGCACAGTACAGTTCGATGGAGCTAAGTCAGAGGCCTTCCCTGTCAGCAGCGGAGTTAAACAAGGTTGTGTACTCGCACCAACACTCTTCGCAATATTCTTCTCTGTACTTCTTCGATACGCATTCAAGGATAGCAGTGAGGGAATCTGGTTACATACCAGAGCTGATGGAGGACTTTTCAACACTGCCCGCCTCCGAGCCAAGACCAAAACGACGGATGTCCTAATTCGAGAGCTACTATTTGCGGATGATGCGGCACTAACAGCACATACAGAATCTGGTTTGCAACAACTCGTGTCAAGCTTCTCCAATGCCTGCAAAGAATTTGGTCTGCAAATCAGCTTGAAAAAGACAAACATCATGGCCCAAGACACTCGACCTCCTCCTACCATAAATATCGATAATGAAAACTTGGAGGTTGTGGACAGCTTCACCTACTTGGGATCCAAGGTCTCCAATACACTGTCCATTGAAGAAGAAATAAACAGCAGAATTGGCAAGGCAGCCGCAACAATGGCTAAACTAAATAAGCGGGTCTGGCAAAACACCAAGCTAACGGAGAAAACCAAACTGTGCGTCTATCGAGCCTGTGTCATCAGTACACTACTATATGGGAGCGAGACATGGACCACTTATACATCACAAGAGCGTAAGCTTAACAGCTTCCATTTGAGATGCTTGCGCCGCATCCTTGGTATTAAATGGCAAGAAAAAGTGCCTAATAGTGAGGTACTAACGCGTGCCAATACCCAAAGCATGTTCTCAATTCTTAGTGAAAGACGCCTGAGGTGGCTAGGACATGTCAAAAGAATGAGCCCCGGCCGCATCCCGAAGGACCTCCTATATGGTGAACTTGCTTCAGGAAAGAGGAAAACAGGTCGCCCACGCTTGCGATTTAAAGATGTCTGTCAAAGGGACATGAAAGCAGCCAAAATACATACAAGTGACTGGGAGTGTAAGGCAGAAGACCGATCTACGTGGCGCACAGTTGTCAAAGAGGGCGTCATAGTAGCCGAGGAGCGAAGAATGGAGGAGGCTGCAGACAGAAGAGCTAGGAGAAAGGCCAAAACATTTGGAAGCACAGAACTCGTGTGTAAAAACTGTGGCAAAGACTGTCACTCAAGGATAGGACTGCACAGTCACTCGAGGAAATGCAACCCAACCCAACGGTGATGCACCATCGTCTCGCGAGACGGAAGGATGCCGGATAAGTGATGAGTGAGTGATTGTTACAGGGTG